>JAULBM010013475.1:0-11594 GCA_032357055.1 Geukensia granosissima
AACACATTACTGTGTCCAGCACATTATTATGTCCAACAAAATACTGTGTCCACACTTACCCAAAGGGTCTTTTGTTCACCTTTCACATTTCAAGGTGCTGCAGTCGTATCATGCTGCGCTTGCGAAGCACCTCTGTTTTACCTGGCTTCATATTCAGGCCACAAGATTTTGTCCTAATTTGGGAAACTGAAATTACTGATTTTAATAACTAGCAAAAGACTAGTCCGCAATTTGGGAATCAGCAAAATAAACTCTGAAAGCTGGTACTTTTTCGTTCAATTATAACCTGATTTTAAGAAAAAGGGGGATAATTGGCCAATAATTTTATCTCTGTTATTATGATGTCCTTAGCAAACTTCATATCAGCATTAATTGTTCAATGTTCTGATGTGAAGAATCTGTGGCTGTATCATACTGGGCTTTAAAGCATCATTCATGTTTGTTGTTATAGTTTGGCCTCCGCTTGAAGTTGAGCAAAAACGAATGGAGAGTGAACCTGTGAAAAAGATAACAGATCTCAAAAATCCTATTTATGTTCATGAATATAACAGTGATAAGGTAGGTTGCTGTTGACTTCTTCCATTGTAGTTTAGGAAGAGGTCAAACAAATTGTACTTTGTGCACTTAAAAGTCTATGTGGAAAATCAGCAAAATATGGTAATATTTATTTTTTGTACCAGTCCATATGAAAATCATGCATTCATCCATATCAAAAACCCTCCAAACTTAAACTTGTTTTAAAGTCAAAACTGTTACTGTATACATAACCAACCTCTGATTGCCATTTGAGCTGTGTACTTTTGAGATAAAAATGACATAGAATGTTCAAGAAAGCAACCATTTGCAAGAGTTAGCTTTTTTGATTGAGTTGATTTCATAGAGATAAAAATGTATGATTTTCTCAAAAGTACATGCCTTTACTGAGAAACAGCTGTAATCATGTTACCGTATAGCAGGTTATTTTCGCAGGTGTAAAATTTTGCGAATATGAGGTGAAAAGGTAAGCAAAAAATTTAGCTGTTTTTATTTTGCTGTATTGCAAAATGGAAGAAAAAAAATGTATATTCATATTTTCCACGTTTTGAAGATCCAGGAGTTTTTATTGAGTTAGCCTCCTGAACTGCAGCATTGGCCTCCTATCATGCAATTGGCCCGATTATTTCAGATAGTTCCGACTCTTCAGTTGGTATGGGATCTTAAATCTGGAACAAATTTAAGATGCTCATCGTTTAACCGTTTGAGCAATACTAAATTTAATACACATTCACTTAATGATAACTCACAAATTACCTGTACATGTTATACAATACCTGTAATTATTATTTGGCCGAAGGTGATATACATGTAAGAGTTATAATCAAAGGTCAACAAGTTATGCCATACAGTTAAATACCGAATTAACGCAGTGAATTGTACTTGACAGACAGAAATTTTAGAGGAATTTATTTTGGCGATTCTCTAGAGACATTAAAAATACGCTAAAATTAGCACCCCGCGAAAATAACCTGCTATACAGTATCATGAGGTATGAATTAAGCTACAGGCTACAACCTGCTATATGGTATCATGAGGTATGAAATTCTGCAAAATACACTACAGATTGGTAGGTTTTTCCACAACATGTATCACTTCACCATTAATATTGCATACATATTATAAAGACTGCTACTGAATATAAAAAAAAACAGGAATATGATATGATACTGCATAATCCTAGCAATTTTTAGGACGATATTGGAAAGTTCTGCCTAGCCTGGAAATATAATAAGACTGTTATATTGCTTATTTTCAGGTCTACAAAATGAGGAACAGAATTCGTGGAAAAGTCTTTGTGATTAATAATGTTAACTTTACATGTAAAAAGTTGAGAAGCCGACAAGGGTCAGATGTGGATGCTAAAAATATATCACAGTTATTTGAAGAATTACAGTTTGGAGTTGAAAGAAAAGATAATTTACGAGGCAAGGTAAAAAATTCTTACAAAAGATACACAAGTCAATTCAAACAGCTGTTTGAAACCAAACTTGGCAGAAATGTTCTCTGGATGGTCTTCCACCAGATTTTATCACAAAACAGGTAAACTGTTATAACAGAATTAATCAACGAGACACAGTCTGCAAATTATTCAGCACGACTGAAATTTTAACTTGAATCCTTATGTGAGTTATTCAGGCAATTTTCTTTTTAGAATTTTGCATTTATTGCTTGTATCTCAAAAACTATTATGGGCAGTGAGAAACTGTAAACAGCATAATTGATCAGCCAGACAAGATCAACAAATAAGACACCCTGACTTACAGGAGTTTTATTGGTTTCCTGATTGGTTGCTTTTGGGTTTTTAAGTAGCAGACAGCAACTGTGAGTACACTTTTGAGGTTGATACTTTTGTTGTATCTTGTATTAAGCTTTAATTATATTTGTTATTGGTTTCCAGTTTCGATCTCATTTCAACCAATGTTTATAGTGTGTTTTTTATTGTTGTTTTGTCACACCACTGTCCAAGGTGATGGAGAGGGTTGAGCGCTCACCAACTGGTTTAACCCCGCCACATACTAATGTGCCTGTCCCAAGCCAGGTAGCCCAGTGGTTGTCCTTGTTTTATTAGTCATTTATTGTTCTTTGCTCACCATTTTTGCTTTAGATTAGGTCAATTATTGTGTTTTATGTAACTTTCACAATTTGTATTTTGGGACCTTTACAGCTTCCGTTATGGTATGCGCTCTAGTTCATTGTTGAAGGCCATAATGGGACCTGTAAAAGTTTAAATTCTACTGTCATTTGATTAGTGGCGGTATCATGGACAATCATGCCACATCTCCTATTTTTAGATTAATCCTCATCCATACAATCAGAAGATTGTAATCATCACAGGTTTAGTTTATTACCTGTGTTACTTCAAAGGACTAATTAAGAGGATTAAGCCATATAGATAGATTAAGATAATTAACTTGTCAGGCCTCAACAATGTGTTTTGCCATTTCGGCAAACACTGGCATAGATCTTTTTATGACACAAAACATAGATCTTGAAAACTTTTAGTGATTTTTTTCAAGTGTAGCAAAATAAGATAATTCTGAAATAAAAAAATACTTTTTGAAATTTAACAGTGACTGCTGTAGGTATTCAAAATTTTCTGTGAAAAAAAGTGTGTATAGAAATCAGCGTGCTCTCAGTGAAAATTTGTGTAATGCATGTTTACATGCAGTAAGCATCAGTGGCTGATTTTTCCTGTGTATAATTATAATCCCATCCTTGTTATTTTTGACTCTGCATGCAAATAATACATTGTACACTCAAATTCACGTGCACTTGTATGCTTTTAGCATGTAAAACGTGGATTTTGAGTTAACGCAACAGCTGAAATATAAGAAGTGTAGAGTAATTATGGTACATATTTCTTCTGAACTATTGTTGAAACCACAAGTCTTATTTTATTTCTACAATGGTTTGTTAACTTTATTTTTCATTTGGTTCCTAAATTTGTGGGTTGTTTGTGTCATGAAATCCAGGAAAATTGGATCACCACGTATAATTAGTGTTTCACAGTAAGCCTTGCCATTGATCATAGTGGGTGACATGTTTTGAGAATGACAGTCATTTTGTAGTTTTTAAAAAATAGAAGGCTTTTTCCTCTACAAAAGGTTAAAATTTTCATATCCACCCATCCCTCCCTTTTCGGGGCAGTGAAAAATCGTTGACCTGTTGAATCCCATTCCAACCCTTTTTTCTATAATTTTGATAATAATTTAACTTTTTTCTGGTCCTGAATATGCAGGAAATATTTGCTTCTGGATGTTAAGCAACCAACAATCAATCAGTCAATCATATTTGAGGGTCCACAGTATGGACTTGTCAAGTATGGAGTGTGCTCACTACATTGAAATTGAATAATTATTTACCATATTCAGTGCCCTTCACCTTAATTTGACTGAAATTCTTAAGCCCCCCTGCAAAATCCTGGTATTGCAAGATTGATGAACAGAAAATTCTTTGAGAAAACTGCAATTTGATATCGAGAGACAGTTAAGGTTCATCTCAAGGTTTTGTTCTGTGCTAATTGAGTTGTGTTTATACTGATTACAGCTATTACTAATCAGTTTCTATAGTTTTAATTGATGGCAGGACCTAGGTATGATATATATAAAATCATTTTTACTGTAAAAAATGCTTTACCTGATATTTGTGTCCCAAACCTATGACAACAATTCCTGACTTGGGATAAAAATACATGTAAAAGACAAGTGATTGGGTTAAACTAGTCAGTGGGATAACAATCCTCTCCCACTTAACAAAACTACATCCAAAAAGAAGATTCTTATGAATGCTCACAGTTACTGAAAGCAAGTTCAGGTGGTGATTCCTGATGATAAGTTATCAAGCCTATGAACACGAGATGTCATCAAGCACAGTTAGTATGAAGTTTTAAAACTGTGTTGTGTTGTGAATAAAAGTAAGGAAGATGGATGCAATGCAAAATTGATTAATATCTATCTTAGGAAGTAATAAGATTATTAATTTCTGCACCAACAAAAAACAAGTTGTAATGTTCTGACTATATTGTCAAACTTGTACCCTTTGTGAATTAGTACTACATTGTCAAAATTGTACTGCTTGTGGATAAGTTTGTTTAACGATAAGTTTGTTTAACAGAACAGTGAGATTCATTGGAACATTTTTAAAGCTTTTGTAAGCTTATATGAAATGTTTCCATAGAAAATAGGATGTGAAATCCCCTGTTGTGTCAAAATTCTGCATTAAATCTTTGTTATGGTTATAAAATTTTGTAAAAGCCTTGAAAAGCTTGTGATACTTTGTATCTGTATCCCTGATGCAAAAGTTTACCAGTAAGAGTAAGTCAGAAACTTTAATGCAAACAGTTATGCACGTGTAGTGATATTTTTTGCAGGAGATGGTAGATTTTCTTACAAACGAAAGAGATAAAGTTAATTGGGATGAAATGGAATGTCTTATTCTTGTGATAATGAGCCATGGAGACACAACAGGAGTGTTTGGAACAGACGGTGATTTAATTAATTTGAAAGAAATGACAGAATTGTTCACTTCAGCTAATTGCCCAGGATTAAATGAAAAACCAAGACTTGTTTTTGTTCAAGCTTGCAGAGGAGGTAAATAATTACATCATAATATAAGTTTGAAAAATATTTAAAAAACATATTTTGCTTAAGCTTTTAAATTTTTTAAAAAATTTTACAGATGTTTGGTAAATACTTGTAGTTTATTACCTGTCCCTCTTTTTTGGAAAGTGTTGACTGCAACCATTGACACTGATTTCTTCTAATCAACAAATGGAATTAAACCTGAGGGAACTTAAGTACTATCCTGTTTCACAGAATTTGTAAAAAAAATATTCATGTTTCACTAAGTGTCCTGAATTTCATGAAGAATTTAATATAGTGCATTCCAGATTCAGAGTTTTTTTTAAAAATTCTGAGGTTCTCTGAACTCCAGTCACTGAGTGTTTTTATAGAAACTTAATTAAATTTTGTATATAATTTTAGGGGAACTTGGATTGTTGTTATTCTCACCTGAACCAGGGTCTTGTGATCATTTGCCATCACTTTGCGTCTATCTTTCTGTGCATTTAAATTTCAGTCTATTTCTAGAGAATCACTGAATGGATTGATATCAAGGATGTCATGAATGTTTCTTGCATGGTGCTTACTAGGTGTTGTGACTTTGGTACTGATTTGTCATTCAAAATGCCCACTAGCAGTTAACTTAGTTTAACATATGACCCATTAGGAGAAAACTTTCAAACAGCACTGTGAACATCTTATTCAGAACCACTTAATAAATTGTAACATATTATTTTATAAAATGTTCAAAAAATATTTCCTGTTGATGTATGATTGTTTTGGTGTCTTCAACTTAGTAAATGCCAGCATCAGTCTTAGTAAGATATAAAAGTGATGATGGCAAATCACTAAAATCACTATTAATTATTAATAGTGATTTGCCATCATCACTTATATATCTATTTCATTTAACATACAATGTACTTCATTGTCATCCTCACTTATCAACCGTCTAGGTGGATAGCAGGCTCGCCTCGAGTGTGGGAGGTCGTGGGTTCCATCCCCGGCTGGGACAAACCAAAGACATTAAAATTAGTATTTGCTACTTCACCGCTAAGTACGCAGCATTTAGGAGTAAGAACAAAGACTGGTCAGCACAGAGTCAGAATAATGTGTCTGGGTTAGAATCGCAATAATTAAACCTCGCATATCAGATTTTGTCTGTAGTATTCACAATACAAGTTTTAAGAAGTTGCAATTATAAACCTCGCAAAATTGCCTAAAATTAGCATATTGCAATAATAAATGCCTGCAATAATTTCAAAATTTACAGTATATATTATTTTTACTTTGCACTGTATGGTTTTCTCTAACAATTCAAAGACAGATCATATAGAGGCTCCATCTGGAGGCTCCATTAAAAATAAGGGCTTTGCATAGACTGTTCATTCTGCTGATGATTTAATGGATTGAAACCAAATTTGGCAAGACTGTTTTCTATGAGCTGACCAAGTGTTTTTACTCTAATGCTTGAAAAAGAAAAATATATAGAACATATAAGAAGAACATTTTTAATTTAATTTTATGTATTTCAGAAAATTCTGAAGCATCTGTGACAGGAACTGGTATCCAAGTATCAGAACAAGAGGGGAACCAGGACAATGTTACTAGTCAAGTTCAGAATCTCAGTCTCAATAGTACAGATCAAGAAGACAGTATTGAAAGTACTGATCAGATGGATGCTGTCGGGTCTAATCCCACTGAGAAAAAAAGTTTTGTGCAAACTGTTCATTCTGCTGGAGATTTCCTTATTGCATATGCAACACCAGAAGGTATCTTACACTACATGTTTTTTTTCTATTTAATGGATAAATATAAGAAACGGATAACAAAATGTAATCATAAGAGAAAATTCATATAGCATACATTAAACAAAATATAGAATATAAATATCTGTATGCATTTCAAGAGTGTATAACATGTATTTGAATGATTCACATTTAAACTGATTTATGTAATGTCTGTTTTTATATTTCAGGTACACCGGCATACAGGAATATCAATGTTGGATCATGGTTTTTGAATGCAATAGTGTGGACCTTTAAATATCATGCAGATGAGTTAGAAATTCAACATTTATTATTAAGGGTATGTAGAGTATTAAATTTAATTTCAACAATGTTCCAGCTGAGAAATGTAAAAAGGCAGCTTTCTTAAAAAGGACATAAACATGAGAATGAGCTTAATGAGGGAACTAGTCATTGTTATACTAGATTTATATCTGTTTTATATACTGATTGCCAATAGAAATGCAACACTATCATTTTTTTAATCATTAAAAGTAGTGCCTGTTGCCAATGGTTAATGGTTGCTTTTTACGTTTGCCTAAGGTATTCATGGTAGTAATTAGGAAAAAAAATTCTGCTCCACTTATTTTACACTCATTTTAGTTTTAGCCCTCAATAGAAGTTACTTTAAAACTTAAATAGACAAATATGGCCATAAGGTTTTAAGCAGTAGTAGACTTTAGACGTGCCTTTGATACTTTCATACATGAAGAGCTTGTTTATTAGTTTCTTAAAAATGGCATCATTTAAAATATGTATCAAAATATTAATTTATGTGTTAAAGTCAACTCTCAATTCAAGTCATTTAACAAAATCTTGGTGTGCCCTGTATTTGTTTATTAAACATTGTGTTTGATTTTGTATGTATTAATTCGGGCAACTTATGACAGATTTTGTTAGATTTCTTTGCCCGTGTATATCTAATTTGTTGACCTTACCCCGCATTTGTGTTCTTCAATGCACAGATGTAGTGTCGTCGACATCTAGCAAAGAATTCCGCTGAAAGCGGTGCTAGGGGTCGTCTTGAACTTACATTGATGTGCGAGTTTTCACTCCGTGTTGAAGTCCTCACTGTGACTTTGAGATGAAGAACAAAAACAGCAATCAAAGCGCTGTTCCTTTAATTGGAATTTTCTTGTACACATGAGATTTTGTGTCATGAAAAAATATTTACTCCATATCCCCCTTTTTTCTATCTCAATTCTTAAATTAATCTTTTCACTGTCATAAAGGTGTCAGACAGGGAGATAACTGGAGTCCCAACCTTTTTAAATTGTTCATAAATGATCTCCCAGAAATATGGGGGCTGAGGGCAGGTGATCTGTTACTGTCATTTGGCGTCCATTGTCCTTTGTCGTCGTCATTAACATTTTGAAAAAAATATTCTCCCCGAAACCACTGAATGGATTTGGATGCAACTTTGTATGATTGTTCCTCAGGGTAATCTGCACAAAGTTTGTGCTTTGATTTTTAATCCATTGAAAAACATGTCTGCCATTACTAAAAATAGAACATAGGGGTCTGAATAAAGATCTTCCTATATATCTCAAAAGTCATTGCCTTTAGCCTAATTCTGACATAGGTTTAAAGTTTTCAGCATGATGAAATCTATCTTTGGTGAAATTTTTTTGGTTTTTGGTTATCCTTATCTCTTATAGGAGTTATGACCCTTTTAGACGTTTTTTAGCTAATTTTGAAGTTAAAGTTGTAAAAATCTTCTCTTCTGAAACAACTGAATAGAGTTAGATAAAATTTATATGATTGTTCCAAAGCTCCAGATAAGCTGCATTTTGGGGTATTACCCAATCAAAATTAACAAAAACCCAATTAGTTTAACTGTTGATGGGTTTTGAAACCATACAGAATTAACAATTATCCTATATATTGAAGACCACCTGAGTATTCATCCATAAGTACTGTATTAAAGTGGGTTGGTTGTGCAAATGAAGACTGATAATAAATGCCCCAAAGACAAGTTACTGCTTAAGCTCTATATTTACATTTTAAAATGTTTATAAGGAATCTATTTTTTCAGGCTGACTATTTTGAATGTTTTATAAGTATTTTATTCTTTAATGTTAAATTATAATGGAAATTACCCGATAGTTTCATTAACTTGGGAGTTAAAAACCCAATAAGTGGCAAAATAAAGGGGTGAAGCTAAATTATAAAGCAATTAACAATTCATCACCGAACTGGTTGAGAAAAATAGTGAGTAATTTACCCAATAAATCTTATTTGGAGCTTTGAATTGTTCCTTTGTGTATTCTGCTCAAAGTATTTGCTCGATTTTTGACCTGTTGAAAAACATGGGTGCTGTTACTAAAAATAGAACATAGGGTTCTGACCGCAGATTTTCGCATACTGTAAAAGCAGAAATATTCATGGGGGATTTAATTTCGTTTATTTCATGGGTGAGAGTTATCAATGAATAAAATCCCCACAAATTTAATTTTACTTTTCAATACCTTCTGTCAAACATCTTTAGTACCATTTGGAAATTATTCGTGTGAATATGTTCTAAATAATATAACAAGATTGCAATTCAAACTGATAAAGATAACAGTGTGTTTATCTTATTTTATAATATTACAAAAGTGTTACTATAAATTAATTTTGACATAAAATAGAATGTTTAATATGTTAAAGCATTGTTTAAATGTAACTTTAATTAGGGCCCCGTCCGTCCGTACGTCGGAAACACATTCGTGTCCCCTCCAGAACTTTGTAACCAATTACTGTAGAGGGATGAGTACTGGTGTTCTGATGATTGATCATAATCGAAAATCAGTTGGTTGGTCATCCCGATGGCGATAATCGATTGTGAAATGTCAATCGATCATCGGAAAAACTGTACCAACACAATTAAAACTAATAATACAACAACTAAATTGGTATAATAATGCACAGGATGGGCAGGTTAATTAAATTACACATAAAATAAGAATGCAACATGCACTTAGGTTCACATAAACAAAGGTGACAGACAGTATCTATCTATTAAAAGTAAAAGAAGGAAACGTAATTCAGTTATCGAATTACCGATTATGTAATCGATCATCGATCGGTTACAGTCAACCAATAGTTGACAAAAATTTTCCGATTGAATAACACTAGTAGTTGGTTTCAAAAGTTTTGATTTTAGCTAGTTTTGTCATACCACAATCAAAGGTTAGGGGAGGGGGTTAGTACTCACAAACATGTTTAACACCACCACCTTCTTTATGTGCCTGTCCAAAAGCCAGGGACCTGCACTCAAGTGGATGTTGTTGTTTTTATGTTTAAATGTTAATTGTTTTACATTTTATACCTATGTGGCCAACAGTTATAATGAATATCATCAGTTTTTATTTGGGGGAGCCTTTTAAAGCTTGCTGTAGGTTGTGGATATGTGTTCTTTATTGACGGCCTTAGGGTAGTCTGTAGATGGTTGTAATTTACAGATTCTGAATGGCTGTTTCATAGAAAATCATACAAAATCTCATTTTTCTATCTCTAAATTCTCGATAAAATGGTCAATTTGATTGGAATTATTTCATTTGCATAAATTAACAAAAATCACAGAAGCTTTTTCCTTTTGCCCATTGTTTCCATTTTTGAATAGTTTATCAAATATGAAGACAAAGGAAAAAAGGAAAAAGCTACAGTACACACAGAGTGCTCTGTATGAAAAACTGTTAACATGCTTAAGTTGTTAACATTTTTTTCAGACTTTCTCCTAATTTCACCAGCAATGTCTGAGGTCAGGCAAGAGTGTTCTTCATACAATACTCAACTTTGTATGGTAAAATTTAACTCCACCACTGGTGAATTTTTTCCACCTTTCTTCAACTTCTCTGAATTTCCCCAACAATCTTGGTAGTAAGGCTAGAGTAATATTCTGTCAAAACTGTCTGTGTGTACTGCATTTACAAAGTGGCGACATTCGACATTTACATGTGAAAATCCAACATGTTTTAATTTTGGAAAAAATTCAAATCAATCTAATGTAAGTCAAGTTTTCCTGAGTAGTCTCAACACGGTACAACTATTTCTCAGTGTGTTGGTGAAAAGTTATGACAGGTCTTTTATCATCATCCTTCCAATTTAAGGGTTTTTGGTCCATTGCGACAATGTGGGGATCGTAGGTAGTGGACCAAAAAACCTGGACATGGGAAGTTATTTTATCATAATTAGTTAATTAAATTACAATTAATAGTAATTGAAAATTTGGCCGATCACACACAAGGCCAAAGTTGTGTTTTTCTTTGTTTGCCTTGACATGCGGCTAGGTTTTAAGTCTTTTGATGTCAAAAACAAACACAGAAAATAACTTGTATGCCATTGTAGTGTTGCAAAGGATTATCTCAACATTCCCCAAAAACTTTTAACATAGCACTTTGGTTCATCATGGATGTAGATATAAAAGTCTCAAGTATATGCAAGTAAAACAAGCTGTATAAGTGCAATATGTAAGCAAACAAAGCTGTTCTCATTTTGTGTTTGTGTGTTTTTCATGCAGACGGGCAGGTAGGTTTTGAAAATTTGACAACTAGACTCTGGTGTTCTGAATGAACACATGCATACCCCCGTAAAATAGGCATTAATTCTGTGGGCAGAGTTTACTATATATACCCCCACATTACTAAATAACAACAAAACCAGAGGCTCCCAGGAGCCTGTAATCGCTCACCTGGCTTAGAGTTGCCCAATCAGAGTTAATGTGAACAAA
>JAULBM010013485.1:0-11593 GCA_032357055.1 Geukensia granosissima
GCCATTTTGTTTGGAGGTCGGAGTCATTGAACACAGTTTTAGTAAAGGACCACCCAAGGACCAGTCTAGCTAATTCTGACTCAGATTGGCTGAATACTTTCAGAGGAGACGATTTTTCAAATTTCATCCCCCTTTCTGTATTTTTAACCTGGCGTGCAACTTGGATTACGGATCAGGTCATCGGAAACAATTCTGAAAGACGATCCACCTATAAGGATAATTTCAGTAAAGTTTGGTAAAGATTACCACAATAGTTTCAGAAGAAGATTTTTGAAATTCATCCCCCCTTTTTTCTATTTTCAGTCTGGAGGCCTTTTTATTTGGAGGTCGAGGTCATTGGACACAATTTTAGTAAAGGACCACCCAAGGACCAAGATTGGCTCAATACTTTCAGAGGAGAAGATTTTTCAAATTTCGTCCCCTTTTCTACTATTTTTAGCCTGGTGGCCATCTTTGATTACAGATCAGGTCATCGGACACAATTCTGAAAGAGGACCACCTCAGGACAATTGCTGCCAAGTATGGTTCAAAATGACCCTGTGGTTTCAGAGGAGAGCTTTAAAGAAAAGTTAATGATGACGGACGGACGCCGGGTGCCAAGTGATGACAAAAGCTCACATGACCTTTTAGCTAAAAATGTAACAAACATCAGTAGTGTTCATCCCCCCTTTTTAGATGTATATTTCACAATTGTTTTATTGATTGATTGTTGTTGAACTGCACGTTGGCAATATTTCAATCATATCGTGGTTTTGATTGTGATTTCATAATTAACCAAGTTTGTTTAAACAAAGGAAATTTATCTGTACCGGTATAGGAACGGATTTGTATTCACGAGAGTGGGAAGATATTTTTGTCTTATGTGGAATGGATATTTCGTACCGGTCAACCAAATCACGATGGCGACCGCAAAACTTCCGGAGTGATGACTCTAATCTTTCCCTGAGAAATCCCTGGCTTTCATAGCTTGGTTTTCACAGATTAATTATATATAGATACAGTATTGCACTTTCTATTTCATTTACCCAGGAATGCTGTAAATTCTTACCGCAATTTTACTTGCAATTGGCTGAAATATGAGGCTCACAGAAGTCTTTTTTACGCTCACCTGGTATACGGTTGCCTAATCAAAGAATATATTCAAACCATTCGATTAAGCTTTGGTTACAATAAAGTAAGCCGTTTAAGACAAGACGATTTTATTAATCTGAAATCCCAACATATACTGAGTTTTGCTAGACAGCCATCTTTGTTTGTACATGTAGGTGGAATAGGCCGTTCGGTCCCTCTCGTATCGGTCCCTTTATTACAGTCTACATCTTGATTTATTGTTTGCTAACTTGTTTCCGTCCTGAATATGCATGAAATATTTGCCACTGGACGTTAAACAACAATCAATCAATATAGAATTTTATCGTGACAAAAGTTGTTATGTACTGGTATGATGGGAAAATGTTACAAAAACTTTGTATAAAAATGCAAAATTTTTTTGTTAGGATTGTTCTACATATTCAGATTTTTTTTTTCATCTGAGTTTGGTGTCAGACAAGGTGAGTGTCATTCTCCTTTACCGAAATAAATTTTCCTTAATGATTTATTTTAGTTTATGTCACATGCATATATTGGTTTACAAGATGTTTGTAATATATCCCATCTGCTGTTTGATAATTATAATATATATAAAGTTTTTTGTTGTTATATTCTAATGATAGTTAAATACTAGCTGAATCTGCTACTGAATTGTAATTAGTACTAAATTCAAACTACTTGTACTGTGAAACATGGAAGCTTAAAGTAAATCCTGTTAAAACCGATGTTTTTTTCGTTTTTTCTAGACGTAAGAACCAGAATAATATTATTGTCAAAATTTATCTGTTGTTGATAATATTTAGTATCTTGGCATTATTTTCTCGAAATGAACATTTAATGAAAGTAAAGCTAGACTTCTCCAGCAAGCTAGAAGAGAAATGTTTTTGTACTTCATAAGGCAAGAAAATTGTCTTTTCCAATGTATATTGTCGCAAATGTTTGATGCAGTGGTTGCACCTGTTTTGTTATATGGTGCAGAAATATGTAGTTATCATAACAATGATATTTTGGAATCACTTCACTTAGAATTTTGTAAATATACTTTGAAAATTAAAACGAGTACCCATAACGAAGGGCGATTTGATGACAAGCTTTACGACAAGATGTTAATTTGATTTTCCCGTTGTGAACTTTCCGTTCACGTGTATTCAAGTTGTCCCTATACAATGGCTATAATTACGGATAGATTATCTCTCAATATATTATGTATATTAGTGTTCCTGTTTCCTATCAGAATTTCCCTGACCGGGTGTTGCTCTCGATAAAAAGGCTAAGCAATGGTTTCTAGTGAAAAGATTTAGAGGGAGCTATTGTGCTATATAAGTCTTTTATTTTCTTTGGTTATTGTATTTTTTTCGGGTTTCACCATTGTAATCTTCTCGGATTTGGGCTTTCTATTGACTTTTCCCTTCTCGACTGGTCTAAAGCTCTTTTTTCCTCTCTTCCATTTTTTCATACGAGTTTTGTTTCCCTCCTGGATACCGTCTACCGTGTTTAGGTTGTTGTAGTGTGTAAAAATCATTTTTCATAAGATTTTAATCATATTATTTTGTACAAGCACTTTGTTTTGTTTGCAAGCAAAATCTTAAAAAAAACAGGGTTGCCGTTTATATGACAAATATTTTGAATTTTGTAAATTCTTATTTCAGTTTCCCTAGTGCTTTCTATGTTATATTTATGTCTTTAGTTTTTTCCATTATCCATAAAGACATTTTTTATTACAATGATGATTTTATGACTTTATTTTTATTTTTCTATAACAATTTTGTAGCTTAACTGCAGAAAATATAAGTAGTATTCTCTCTTTAAAATAGATCCGAGAACCTCCTTAAATGAACCCTCCTTGGTATAATTCGATATATTTATTAGATATTGAACCTTGAAATGTTTAATTTAAATCAATAAAGATATATCGAGAAGAAGGATATATGTGTGATTGTCTATGAGACAACAATCTTAAAGGTATAAATCACAAATATAAACTGGTTTTCCGAAGGCCTTCAACAATGCAAAAATCGACAAGCTGTAAAATATCCTTAAAAGTAAAAACGTAATAATATTCAAATGAAACAAAATTGGCCAATCAAGTAAACAATCTAAAACAGTGAAACATAAAAACAACGACATCCACTGCACGACAGGTTCCTGTCTTGGGACAGGCACATTAAGCACGTGTCGGGGTAATAGCATACTTGCGAGCGCTCAACCCTAACTCTAGCCTGGAGAGTGGCGTAACAAAACGACATAAAAAACCAGCTGCATAAGATTTTACTTTTGATGTTGTTACATAGTACGCAGATAATAACAACAAGGGATAACATGATATACCGACCTCAAAAAGTAATCGCTATTTCTGACAGCTAGTTAAAAATCCAAACACAATTGGTAATATATCCGGTTCTCTTAAACTAAGACATCAGTCAAAACACGTCTAGCTGACAATATTTAAAGGAAAAAAAAAAACAATTTATTGCCAAAATACCAAAAATAAAAAAAAAATATTTGCAGAATTAAAAAAAACCCTCACCAACTGGTTCAACCCCGCCACGTACTTAATGTGCCCTGTCCCAACATAGTTTCATATTTTGTATTTTGGGGGTCTTTTACAGCTTCAGTTATAGAATGGATTCCGGTTCATTATTGAAGGCCGTAATAGAACCTGTAGAAGTTTGAACTTGACTGTCATTTAGTGGATGGCTGTCTCATCGACAATCATGCCAGATCTCCTATTTTTTAGAATTTAGAACAAATATGAAAGTTAGTATTTGGTATAAATTAGAGAGTAGATGACCATAGTTGATTCCAAAGAACACACTATTAATCATTTTAAGATATCTTACCAGTCATAATTAGAAAAAATGCGATTTTGTAATTAGGTTTAAGCTAGGATAACTTTTAAAGTATATTAAATACATCTAGTAAAACTTTAAGATATCTTAAAGAGCCGAGCAGGTGATGCGGAACTCGTTTCTTTTTTTTCTTCGCATGCAGGATATGAAGAAGACCACCCATTACATTGAGTTTTCAAATTGAATCGAATCAAATACACATTTTTCCTGTGAAAATGCGGAGTAAACCAAAAACAGGCTGTTTGCTTTCTCCGCCTAGAGGTTGTTATTACATGAAATCTTAACCTTTATCCTGAAATGATTAATACCGGATTGGGAAATGGACGATGCGGCCGGTGTCTTTAAAGAAAAATGAAATGTCTACCCTTCCGGACCACTTAAGTTTAACCCAGGTGCATTGTTTATAGTTTTGTAATTTATGTTTTATAAGTATATATGTCTTGTTCCATCTTGTTCGTGTTCTCGAGATTGTCGTGTCTGTCTACTTTCCCCTTTTGTCTGGCCCTTCGATTTTCTTTCGCTGCCTCTTTAAGTAATTGTTTGGTATTTAATAAGGAAATCCCTGCATTATGCATGCTTGTTTATTTATTTCTAAAATCACCAATGAAAATAATTTGGAAAGTGCGAAAAGGAATTCGAAGATACCAAAGGGACAGACAGAAATAAAACCATCAATATTTCGGCCTGTATTTTTGTTTATAATGAAAAAAGAAGAAAACAAACATTTTTAATGTAACCCTTTTTAACATTTAGAGCTTTTATTATAATTTCAAATGTTTGTTTCCTCTTTTGTTCACCGATTATGTAATTTTGTTGATACTACTCAACAGAAATCCAGATCATTATTATCTTTATGAATTAGACTGAAGTGATTGTTACTTTAACTTTTGACTTCGAAGATATTTCGTATCAGATTCAAAAATTTGTTCCAAACTGGGCGTAAGAATTACAACAATAAGAAAAAAGTTCCATTAATAAGATTTCAACTTGCCAAGTATAAATGTTTCGAAGTTTAATAAGCAATTTTCTTAATGCTTTATCCATTTAAATTTCACATTAAATCTAAAAATGCATTCAGAGATGGCTTTTAATTTGTTATCTGTACATTTATAAAACCAATATTGTATCATTAATGCCTTTTGATCCTTTTATAATAATAACTTCCGATGATTGTATATAGAATACTTTCATACCTACGAATTATAAATACAAATGTCCGTTTTAAATGTGATTTCTTTATTTTGAAATTAATTGCTTTGGACTTTTCAATGCCTATTTAGTTTTCAGTGATAACATACAATACATATCAAATCTCTCTAAGCAACGATCGTGTAGGTTTGTTCTTAAATCAATAGATTTGTTAGACGCTCGCCCTTTACTATTTTTCACTTTTTGTAACTATCTAAATAAAGTGCATATTTATTTGTTGAAACTAACATCATCTAAAGTAATTGCCTTATTAATTTGCTGCCCGCAGCTTTCACGGACTAAACAAAATCCGGAGATTTGAGGATTACTAGCTCTGTGGTGGTGAGTTCGTCTCAAGTGTAATCTGTCTTAAAAATTCGTTAAGGCTAGAAGAAAATTGATGCATCACGAATTTTAAGGATTTCATGATTTTTTCTATTTAAAAATGTCCGATATGGAAATTCCACATCTGCTTGACCCCGGTGATCATAACAAAAAACGACAAGTCGGCTATGATGGTCTAGATTTCAAAGTTCGTGTTGGAACCTCAATGACCAGATCAGGACCAGAGAGCCAGGCGGAGCTCATTCACAAAGAATTTAAAGAAGATTATAATATTAAAGTATCTCTAGGAAGCATATTGCCTATACCTAGCAGAGATGTATCAAGGAGAACGACCCCTACGAGTTCTCGAAGGAGTTCACTGGATATTGGAAGTGGATTAATATTTAAAAGTACTCGAAGACGGCGGAAGGATGCGTGGCTCAGGAAACTTAATTCCTCTACACAAATTATTGGTGAATGTCATAGAAATCCACAAGAAGTAAGTGAAATTCAAATAAATAAACTACAATCCCGTTTATTAAATTTTTAAAAATATTTTCCGGTAATATAAATTGTCCTTAAACGTACAGTTTTGCATTTGATCATTTATCGACATTGTTACACATTACTTATGTTTTAGCATTTTTCGTTATTGAACTTTGGTTAAATCAGTTTACTTTTTTTTAATTTTAAGCACTATAGAAATTAAATTGAAGTAAGTGACATTGAAATGTTCAAATGAAAAAAAAAGTTTTTTGTCCAGTAATGTTAGTTGTTCTTAAACATACGATTTTCGTTGCACTTGACTTTTGACGTGACATTTTTCGTTAGCGAAGTATGGTGAAATCAGTTTCACTTATTTTTGTTAACTGTAGGCACTGGAGAAATTTAGAAAGGCAGCAAGAACAATCAAACTCCTATGTGGCATCTTGATAACTTTAAAAAGGTAACAAACTCTTTGTAACATACACTGACATGTAATTTGTTGATCTTACCCCGCAATTGTGTTCTTCAATGCACAGATGTAGTGTCGTCGACATCTAGCAAAGAATTTCGCTCAAACCGGTGCTAGGGGCCGTCTTGAACTTATAGTGAGGTGCGAGTTTTTACTCCGTGTAGAAGGTCTCACTGTGACTTTGAGATGAAGAACAGCAATCAAAGCGCGTTTCCTTTGCTTAGACTGTTCTTGTACATACAAGATTTTTGTGTCATGAATATTAACTCCATATCCCCCTTTTTCTATATGTTCCTTAGCCCAATTTGTCTTGATAAGGAATGTGTATTTCCCGGGGGAAGACAGATCTGTTCCTGTAAGGTGATGGTGCAGCATCAATCTAACAACAAAATATATTACCCCTCTGTGGGGCAATGGTTAGATTGCTCTTCTCAAGTGCGAAAGGTCGTGGGTTGGATCCCTTTTAGGAACAAGCCAGAGATATATTAATGGCATTTGCTGCTTCTCTGCTAAGCATGGAGCATACAAGACAAAGACCGGTCAACCCAAAGTCAGAAAAATGTGTCTGGGTAATATGACATGTCTTTCTGTGTCTTGAATGCTTTCGTCAGCTCGCACTTTAAAAATACGGCTCAGTGTGTCGGTCGAGTACAAAGCAGGGTTCATTTATCCCTCATTTATCATTCACTCATTAATATGCCCTTGTCCTGCATTTGTGTTTAGTACCAGTTCATTTAATTAAGAACCACACAGGAGGTGATTCATCCATATCAAAAACCCAGCAAACTTAAACTTTGTTTTAAAGCCAGGAACTTTTTTGTATACTTTGCCTTTGAGCTATATTCTTTTAGATTAATATTAAATAGAATGTACATGAAACTATTTGCAAGAGTAATCATTCTTGATTTAGTTGATTACTTAGAGGTATAAATGTATGATTTTCTCTAAAGTACAAGCTTTAATTGACAGAGAAACGTTATCATATGAGGTATGAAGTCTGAAAAATAAACTACAGATTGGTGAGTTCTTTTCCACACCATGTATCACTTCACCATTGAAACCGCATGGATTTCATAAATACCGTTACTTTTAAAATATTTGCCGCTAGACGTTAAGCACCATTCAATCAATAAACGTATCTATCTGTTCATTTTCTTTGCCTGGAGGTTGTAATCATGATCTTGATATAATAATATAATATCCTCCTATATACCCTGGAATGACTTTTACCGGAATGGGTCATGGACTGTCTTTAAAATGCAAAAACTGCTTACCCTTCCAGAACACCTGAGTTCACCCTTAGGCTTTTTGTTCGGGCTAGCACTGCTCATATATTTATGTTCAGTTTTTGTTTTGTTTTTTATATCGAGGTTGCCATGTTTATCACTTGTCCAATCGTAACTACTGTATCTTGACAGCAATGCGAGTATTTACGATTATTGAGATCATTATTTGATTGACCTTTCCGTTGTTAGTCGCTTCCTCTTATAATAATCATAAGAGTCCTTGTTTGCCTTGATAGTCACGATATCACGATTTCCAACACTTCTTTATTATTTAAACTCTCCTCTCGTAAGATACGTACCAATCTTGAATATTTCAGACAGATAAGAACAAAAATTACTGAAGAATGTTCTCAATATTTATTTGTACATTTCGTGGAATAATTAAAAATATGGAGCTCAAATAATAAACAAATCTATTACTGCCCACCAAAATATAAATGATGATCAAAGACGATAACCGAAAGTTTTGGCGACAGTTTCAATCTTAGTCCGATTGTTGTTACATTCGAATGATATAAACAGAATAGGGCATACCCACACATGACAATTAACACTTTATAGCACTAATTGTGAAGCAGTTATTGTATGACTGGTTGATTTGTAATCACTTATTATGTTTAACTCTATGGTTTCAGTTAAATGTTTACAAAATTAATTACCCTGAACAGTAGCGACCCCTGGTGACTTATATCATATGGGTGTTTTCTATTGAACAAAAAATATTTCATATTTTCTTACAATATTAAAATAGTATAAAATTCAAGCAACATCAAGGGTGAAGTGATACATGGTTTGGAAAAACCCATCAGTTGATTTTTCAGACATCATAGCTCATATGATAACATGATTACAGCTGTTTCTTAGTCAAGGCTATTATACTTTTGAGAAAAATAATGCTATTATAGTATAAATTTGTCATGTTTATATCTCTAAGACAACAACTAAATCAAGAATGATGACTCTTGCAAATGGTCGTTTTCAGGCTATGTAATTTTTATCTCAAAAGTACAAGGTTCAAACGGCAAACATTTTAATGATGCATGGTTATGTATACAACAACAGTACCTGACATTAAATTAAAGTTAGGGGAGTTTTTGTTAAGAATGAATCAACTCTTGCATGATTTTTATAGACTGGTACTTAAATAGATAAAGAAAATAAATCAACTGTTTAACATGTCTTAAGGTACAATGTTTTTATCAAACGAAACAAAATGGCTGGCGATGCTTAGATTTGAATTATGTACATTAACTTGGGTCATCATGTCTTACTTTCTTTCATTGTTATGATAATGGGTACCCTTTCAGTGCTAACAAATGTTCTAGATAAGCAAGTAATTTAGTAAAGGATGTTTGTCAAAGGTCTAGAAATAGGTCGTTTGAAATCAGACAGTTTAAAGTATCCATTAATGTAGCCTGAAATTAAATGTCATACTCTTTTTTAACTTATAATGTAAAAGCACAATTATTGTTAAAAGAGAATATTATAATAACTTTCAACTAATTATATGATGGTATTTTAACATGGACCATGACCATGCAGGAACAATTTTTGGACTCTGGACTTTGATGACTTTTAATGTTACATAAAAATCGTCATCATTGGCAAAGTATAATGATAATCATGAGTTCTTTGATACATGTATTTTTTTACTTTCTGTTCACTGTTTAGTCTGTTATAAACAAATCACCTTGAAGTTCAAGAAAGATGTCAACAATTTCCCTTTTCCCGCCATATCACCATTCGGAAGAAATTCCGAATGCATTATTTCTTAATAATTTCTCCATTACATTGGAGCACCTGCTTGGTGACAGTATGAGGAGAAAAGGTAACTCATCATACCTCTTGGACAATTGTTTCAACTGATACCATAGACAGCTATGTTCGCAATAATTTAATAATATTATAGAACCTTATAGAACATGTAGAAATCAGGAATAAAAAATGCAACGAACGGATCCCAATATAATTATGAAATATTGTTTTTTAGTCATGAATGAGAATGATAATGGCAATTACACCGATACTTAGTAACATATATAACACATGACAGCGGATATTACAGAAGTAAGATCGACAACAGAGTATAGAGGAATAGTCTGGGACACTGCCCAGTTGTTAAATAACATTAAGGAGATAGAAAGAATACAAATAAAACGCTAAATCCATAACAAGAGACTAATATAAATCAAGACAAGAACTATGTGCCACCTATATGCTCATAAGTAACTATTTTAAGTAGTCAAGACTGAGAAGACCTATCACCACCAAAACATTTGAAGACTCCCAAACTGCAACAAACATTATTGAAAAAATATGTGATTATTCAAAGTGCTTAATTTGACATTTTAACTAACAGGACTCCACAATATTCAAATTAACTTTTCGTAAAAGCCATCATTGCCTGGAACCATTTGGAAGATTCTATTGAGTGGGCATCAAGTGTTGAGAGCTTTTAATCTGTTATCACCAACCGCCAATAGACTAATTGATTGGTTGGTGCTTAGGGTCTAGCGGCAAATATTTCATGCATATTCAGGATGAGAGCTAGCATATTAATAAGTGATGATTAAAGAACCCTAATTTGTACTAGACCGAAACGCTGAGCCGGATTTTTTTACGCACCAGCTCATGAAAGCAACATGCAGTCCGCAGGAAGACATGCCAATTGACCCATCAAGACTATGGGGTACCTTCCATAGAAGTACTATACAGGTAAATTCTGCCTGTCCCCATGCAAGTACCAGTAATGCAGACGTATTATTCTAAGTCTTGGTCAACCGGTATTTGCTCTTACACCTTAATGATGCGTGCTTATCGGAGAAGCAGAAAATACCATTTTAATGTCTTTGGTTTGACCCGCAAGCACGCTATATAACCTTAACACCACCGAAGCGGTCGCGACAGCGCTCTATCCGACCAGAACATATCCATTCAAATACAGATACCTTAATTGTTCCGACACTGGGATTAATATTCATGTGCTGTTATGTTACTCACAGTTGGAACATAGCAAAATCACGATATGCAATGGAAATCGGATTTGTGTAATATTTGTGTAATGGATTAACTGACGATGTACATAATATATGTAATTAAAATGCTATTCGTTATAGAGTTTTATATTATTGATGCATTCTGCTAAATGTCAATTTATAAACTGGCCAGTGACGCGAGAAGAAAGAAGGATAACAATCACAAGAATATCGTTGCCAAGGGTGGATTAAGGCGGGAAAGGTGTACCCGCCTCCGATTTGCAACGCAAAAATGATTAAAAAAAAGGAGGAAAAGTATGGGGAAACTTTTGGTCTTTAAGTAATCGCCATTAAAATTCAGAAAATTGATGAATCAAGAGGTCCACAAAAAGTTGCCCCTCCTATTTTCAAAAGTCTAGATCCCGGCGCCTCTGATTGCGGCCGAGAACTAAAAACTGAAAGGAAATTCCAGTTTTGGGAGGATAGTGGTCAACATGGGTAGAGATATTGTATATGCCAAGAAAACCAAGTCGGTGTAACAAACTGAGTGACAACGTGCTCAAGTTCGAGATAAAAAAACAAAACCATTCGTTTTCGTCTAGACCTACCTTCTCATATTTATTATTTGACTACCAGTGTCCGTATCAGGTATCCGCATTCTACTATGATGTCTTGGTCGTGTTTAAGACGAGATTTTCAGTACAGTTTGATAGATACTGATATTGCCTCTAAAGTTATCTCTGCTGACAGAAGTCATCAACTATCCCATTGAACTTGAAATCAAAGATACTACAGAAACAGAAAGGTCTGCTTCTTACATGTACCTAGAAATCGACAGTAAGGGCGGGTGAAGAACAAAACTTTACGACAAGAGAGATGACTTTGATTTTCCGATTGTAAACTTTCCGTTCATGTCTAGCAACATTC
>JAULBM010013495.1:0-11593 GCA_032357055.1 Geukensia granosissima
TGTAGAAATTTAAATTCTACTGTCATTTGGTGGGTGGCTGTCTCATGGACAATCATGCCACATCTCCTATTTTTATAATTCAACAAGTCCCATTACGGTTGAACTCTGCTTAAACTGATTTATTTGATTTGTTTAGTATTTAATTAATTGCCCGGAATTCAATAAAAAAAATGACTAAACCATAGATACTGTTGGTAAAATCTTTTTAGAAACGCTTCACGTGCAATATCTCTATGATAGTACTTTAATGTAAATTCAATACTGTGGTAAAAGATATTTGTTAAAGATTGTTATCTTTTTTACTCTAAGAAATTTTAATCCAATATAGTCCATTAAAAAATTCTTTGCTTAAACACGATAACATCACAATATAGTCTATTAATAAAATTCTTTGCTAAAACACGATATCCTCACAATATATTTTAGAATAATAGACATAAAACAAAATTACTTGCGTGAAAATAATTTGGCGTTGTTGAATTTGATAAAAGAAAAATGGACCTGATGAAACTCTTTGTCATTCAGTTTAATATTTTATACCTTTATAATTTCACAGAATACAATTTTGTCAATTATTATCAATCATATGCAACAAAAGTCAAAGTTTTTGAACATATTTATTAAAGTATTCCTAATAATTCTTTTCCTATTGATGTAACTGCAAAATCATGTCAACCGTTGAAAGATTCACACAACATTACCCTCAAAATTAAAGGAATAAACATGATCGAGAGGTTTCCTTTATGTACGTTTTTCACTCAACTAGTTAAAAGAAATAAAATTTTCATCATCATTCTTTAGTATTATCATTCTATTATAAGTAAAATTGAACCCTTTTACTTACTTTTTTATTAAATAAAGAAATTAACGATCCTTGAACTAGACAATAACATATGACATTTCAACCGATTGTTCTTCTGATTACAGCAACATTTAAAACGATCTATATTTGCACTTAGTTTCGTTTTAACAAACTCGGTCATTATTTGTTTCATTAAGACCTACATAGTTCTAATGTTTGTTCAAACTGCGTGAGAGAGTGCATTTGATTTGAGAAATCGCACTTTGTCTCCAGAGGTTTCTTGAAAAATGTCTACAAATGCTTAATCTTTTCTCTTTTATTTTAAACAATCAAAAGTTTACCTAAGATCTCTTGAAAACATCTCTGTGGACTTAGGGACAAATGCTCTTTTTCAAACCTAACTGCACATTGTAACTGGTCCAAGATAAAAGTTCAAACGAGGTCGACCACTTATATCTAACTTTAGGGGGTAGTGGGATTTACGGTTAGGGTCACGCAATTTTAATACATGTAAACATTGGAGGAGAGGAATAAGATTTCCGTCTTACCCGATCCCATCTAGATAAAAAAATCAACTTATGAGGTTAAAATTATCCACTAAAAGAGGTCCCTCCCGTAACTTATTCTATCCCAGATTGATAAAAGTGTGGATTTTGGTTTAGAAATTGCACTTTCTCCTAAATGCTTTGTATTGTGAATTTTCCACACATTCTAAAATTTTCACTCAAGTCATCTTTATAAAACAAAATTCACTCTACAAATCGAATTGCACATTGTTTAAGTTAATTACTCTAATCCACTGCTTCTGTGGTACATGAATTTGAATTACTAAGTTTTTGTTTCCTATGCAGGACTTTACATTTTACAAAATAATCAGGAACTAACCTTTTTAATTAATCAATATTCGATCTTTTTGTGTGCATTAAAAATTTACATTCATAAAGCTATTTTTATTACAATTTATTTTGCTAAAAATAAAACTTTATAATTAACAATTCATTATAATTATGTGATCAACTTTATAAAAAATATTCGAAAGGGCTGAAAGTACAGTTTTGTTTTGATAAAAAAATAATGAACGTGATTTAAGAATAGCGTTGCATACCTCATGAAATTGTAAAATTTTCATGAAGGATGTTCTTGAAAGAACTTTTTAGTCTTTATAGAAGCATTTATATCTCCTTAAAACCACGTCAAATTTGTAAAAGAAATTTCAATTTATCAACAATATTCTTATTTCTTAAATTTTCCACCTATCGATCGGGATTTGAAAAATTATTTTTATTAAAGAAGGTTATTACAAAAAAATTAAAATTAGAATAAACCCTTTTACTGTAATTGTGCTCCTGTAACTTTGGGTGTAAATTGACACAAGTTCCCACAAAAACGAACAATTAAGTGTGTCGTCAAACTTATTGTATCCTCGAACTTCGTATACCCGGAAGCTGAAAATTCCAAAGTTAAAGAAAAAAATTCCAAAAATTATCAATATACAACCCCCGCCCACAAAAATAATAATATAAAAAAAAACAATAAATAAATAAAACCAAAGAAAAATTAACAGAATAAAAAATTGTGCGAAAATGTTCTTTCAGAAAAAGAATTAAGCAACATCAAGGCTACAACAACCATTTGAAAAAAAAAATGGTTATGAAACTGGGATGCATAAATTATAGTAAGAAGGATAGTGATATTCTAAAGCTTTTTCAAACAAACACAATACCAAAGAAAAGCTGAGCATATGTAATAGATACGCTCCAGATAGATATGTTGCTATCAACTACCTCGCAAAAAAGCGAACACAACAGACCTAATGAATAATTCAGAAACAATGAAGTATAATAAAAAGATCTAATATTCATTAACTTGTTTGTGAAATATTTTTAATCTTCTTACAGCCGTGATTGAAAAGAATTGTCTGTACACAATTGATTAATGAACTTTACTCATTGTGTATGTAACAATTATCTTATCATCAACCATCCTGTCAAAGTTCTTTCTATTTGAATGAGGAAACTGTTAAATAAAGCGTCAAGTGTGAAACGCGTCAACAAATCCGTTATTGTTTGTTTAAGAAAGGTAAACGGTTTCAATGAGACTGTCAACGAGTGCATTTCAAAAAGCTCGGCCAATAGGTATTCGAAAGACAGAAATCTTTTAGTCAGACAAGACCATGACCAACAAAATTAAACGAAAGACAAACATAGAACACACAGCACTACACTGAAAACGTAAGCTTTAAGTAAGGACAACGGTTCAAAAAGCTGGATTATTATAAAACGATCAGTGCAAAATGACCAAAACCTTTTAAATGTGTGACTTATTGTGCAGTTAAGATTTTGTCTGTTCATACAATTTTAATAAAAGCATCGCCGCACAAGTAAATGCCCTTGTACAGAAAACAACTGCACTTATTCGGTTTAAGAGTGTTCCTTAAAGGAAGATAATCTATCAATGTTTTGTTTCATCTGAGTCATTTAGTGTTTATGTTCCTCAGATTATTATTATATTAAGTATTTATATAGCATAGTCTCAAACTCAAGATTAACTTTATATTAAGTAATTATATAGCAAAGTCTCAAACTCCAGATTAACATTATATTAAGTATTTATATAGCAAAGTCTCAAACTCCAAATTAACATTATATTAAGTATTTATATAGGAAAGTCTCAAACTCCTGATTAACATTATATTAAGTATTTACATAGCAAAGTCTCAAACTCCAGATTTACATCATATTAAGTATTTATATAGCAAAGTCTCAAACTCCAGATTAACATAATATTTAGTCTTTATATAGCAAAGTCTCAAACTCCAGATTACCATTGCATTAAGTATTTATATAGCAAAGTCTCAAACTCCAGATTAACATTACATTAAGTATTTATATAGCAAAGTCTCACGCTTGCAAAATTCATCACATCTTTTCTTGTTTAATAAATTCAAACTTGCCCATGTGATCATCTCTATTAACCAGACACTGTTATTAAAAGTAAACTTTTCCATTATCAATTGTTCGATATCTTATTAGGAATGAGACTTTAATATAGAGATCATTTGCCCTAAATGGTATTTATAGCCTCTCTCAAGGATGATCTCTAAATACAAGTCGATTGTAAATTTATTTTTAAAAAATGTCATTTTATGATTTTCAAGGGTGTCAATTTTAGGTATTAGTTTGTAATAACAAAATGCAGAGATAATAAGTGACATGCAACGAACTATAGTAAGAATTATGGCATTCTGTCCAGATAGAATATCATTAAGATGCTGGATGTTGTTGTTAAACTCCAATCAAACAAACGAAAAATAGTAAGCTTTAATAGTGCCTAGTTTAGGCCACACCTTTTTTTTGTTTTTTTTCTGTCAGGTAAAATTTTTAAAGCTACCATCAAGCCAGAAAGAGATCCCACAGGGCTTGGAATACATATGCCACACATGGCTACACTAATTCATAAAAGTTGCAATTTATAAAAGATTTTCTGTTTTGACAAACTGTACATTGATAAAAACAACGCTAAATTAAAAATTAGCGATTATATTTAGTATGAATAAAGCAATATTAAGTTCAGTTACCACAAAAACTATCACCAAACAATACAACCATGACCTTACAGATAAGACTTTAAGACATTATTTTAAAAATTTCCAATGAGATCACGAAAAAAAAATTAACGTATACAATGGTATTTTCTTAAGTTACGTATGTCTTGAGATCCAAACAATGTTTAATGTATGTGTTAATTTCCATGAAATTGAAGGTTTTTTATTTTGAAATACAATACCGACATCTATGATATTCTCATTTAATGGAGTGGGTATGCTTTTTGTAATCTTTCTATATATAACTATTCAAATGCTATTTGCAATTTTTATATGCAAGAAAGCAGAGAATTTTCTTTCTGCTCGTGTTACTATCCCCGAGCGTCTTCCGCGAATTTTTTACATACTCAATGCAATGATTATGTTTTGTAAGATGTTGACAGATCAATCTTTTAATCTTTTTAGCTCAGACTTGTCGTAACAGTAATGATTTCTCGGATTTTTCCTGTATAGGGTACGAGTTTTTACTTTTATTTTATATTGCTTTAAGTTTGGAGAAAAAAACAATATTCTCAATAAGATGTCATAATTTGTTCACTCCAAAAATAACGAACCTTTGTCACGATGCACATAATAGCTGAAATATTTATCGTGTTACTCCCGGTTTAGCTTTTCAGTGTAGTGTCGTGTGTTCTATGTTTGTCTTTCGTTTCATTTTGTTGGCCATGGTCTTGTCTGTCTTCTCACTTAAAGATTTCTATCTGCCCCTTTGATATCTTCAAATTTCTTTTATTTGAATTTCTTTCATCTTTTATTTGAGTTTCTTTCATCTTTTATTTTAATTTCTTTTATCTTTTATTTTCATTTCTTTCATAAACTAAATTTCAAAAGAATAATTAGACCGACACTTAAATTCCTGTACCGCATGTTCATTGTTTAGTCGTATGATGAGATAATGTCTGTTCGTATAATTATAAATGTAGTTCTAAATGTTGTTTTTTTATATCTTATCGCCTTTGTGTAGAAAAAATAATTTTACTATTTACGTAGTAATGTTGCATTGATAAAATATAAAAGTGAAAAGTGAAAGATGTAACTTTTATTAATTTTTACAGTTAAAAGAATTTTCTCTACTCAAATCAGTGATTAAACAGCTCTATATAACAAACTTTATAAATGTCAAACGTTTCACAACATTAAAGATGCATTAAAAGTTATTTTATTGAAAATATTTCTAAATGTCAAAATTCAGTAATCAGTTCCTCGTACTTTTCATATTATCCTCCCGATAGCTTAAATTTCATTTTCATAATTTAGTTTTCTATTGCTGGTGACAAATATAATTGTATTTTCAGTAAAGACATTTTAAAGGTTAGACATATTTTTGTACTGTAAATCCGAGTACGTTTCACCTACAAAAACTTAGCATGGAAATATGTAAAGATTATGAATTAAACCACGAAAATCCCGAATTTGTTTCAAAACAAAGATATTGTTCCTGAAAAGGTAAAGTCGATGTTAATGTTTATAGCAACGATGATGCAGAACTAGCTACTTAAATTGTTTGAACGTTTGTTTGCGTTATTTTGACGACAAACTCAAACATATGTTTATACTAATTTTGTTTATGACAGAAATATGTCCACACCAGACGTTGCGTTTAATGGCTAAGTTTTAACCAAAACTGCGTACCAGATTTTTCAAATTATAAATTGGATTTTTTTTTATCTTCGCATAATTGTTGCGTTTTTGAAATGTAAAAAATCACTTTTGATTTGATATATTAGGTACCAAAGCCAGAGAAAAGAAAACATGTTTTTCGTGAATTAACCAGAATTGATATTTTGTACTAATTATAACTCCTCATTCATTTTCGAGATTGTTTAACTTGTTTGTTTGTCAATCAAATGATAAAAATTAGATATCGCTTTCGTTAAAAAACCGAATATAAATTTATTGATAAATTTGTGCGTGTGGAATTTTTTTTTTGAGCTCGTTTTCTCGTGATTCATATTTGTTTTGCATATACAGATCTTTGAAGATACCAAGGGAAGGACGACGAAATTCTCAAAGCAGATGACGGACAAGACCATGAGGAGAAACATAACACGCCACTCACATGACTAAAGCTTTAGAAATATATCATCTATTCACACGATAAAGAGGCCAAGCGTTCAGATTACGTAAGTAGCTGTTTCTCCACTATAGTGATTTTTTCCCCCTGTTGTTTTTTCGTAGAAATTTGATTGAAAAGTATTTTGGTCAACTCACGTCACCCATATATTATAATTATCCAGGATCATTCTAAAATACTGTAACATTTGTTAGCCATATTCGCTAGTAAATTTTAAACAATTAAAAGTTTTTTATAGAACAAGAAAATAACAGAAAGATGAAAGTATCTATGTTTTATCACTTGTTTTGAATAAATATGGAAAATTTTGGTTCTCTATTTGTACATTCCAAGGAGTAACTTTATTGTATTGTATAGGCAAACTCGTGACATTTTACATCAAGACTTTTTATGAATTACAGTAGGCTTCTTCTTCTATATTAATTGTATTTATCTGCAATAACAGTTCATACAAATTAGGATTTTGGTTTTGTTGGTTTTTTTCCGATTTAAAAAATAAAAATTCAAAGTTTATTCTGATATTTGTCCGGTAAAGATGATTTCTGTATTTATACTGCCGTTGCAAATACAAACAGTCCACCAATAAAAATTCTTGAAGCAATATGTGACTCGTTAAATAAGATTTTACTTGCTTCAATAGTTTTAATCAATAAAATTAAGTTAAAAAGCCTTATAAATGAAATTGAAATAGTTGAACATTCAAACATGTCCACTTCTGCGAGGTTGTTAACATTCACGTGTTCCATCATTTAGTATGCATATGGTTTATGATATGGAAAAAACTCTCAGGAAAATATTTATTGGAATCCTTATTGCTTTAGCACACAAAGGTAGTATATTTTCAAAATATTTTCAAATTATGTTTCACTACACTTTATTAATCAACGTATGTATATTTTAGTGTTGCAGTATTGCATTTGGTGTACTTTAAAGTAATTACATATTACCACACCAAAAATTGTTTGTTCAAAAAGAAAAAGCATGCATGTGTATTCTTAAATGTTATATAAGTAATTAATCGTATTAATATCATTCGTTGAAAGTACCAACAAATTATTATGGTGGAGGACATGGATTTGGGTTTCGGCCCAAGCGCCTAGCGGAAAAGAAATTATTTTCTAATGCAATTTTTACAATTTTTCTTTAAAGAAATTATACCGAATACATGCCAGAAAGCCGCGATCCACATCTTACATACAAAAGCTTTTAAAAGCAATTTATCTGCTTTTAAAGCACTTTTTTTATTTATCTTCATCAAACGCACTTAGGGTCAACGATAGAAAGATAAGTCAGTCTTAAAAAAATTCTATAGTGTCATTCATGTTAGCTATACAATTATATTCAATAAATGATGGGTGTAGATGTTTGGCTTTATTATTTAAGTTAGCCAGATTATGTTTTTCCGTAAAACTGGAATATGAAAATCTTTTCAAAAGAATTCCTTCAAGCGATATTATAAAAATTGAGGTTTTTCTTTTGTTATCCAAAAAGGCTTTTCAAAAAGGACTTAAATGGTAAATGTTTGATAAGGCTTCCATAACGATCGAGTTTTAGATCTAAGAATTATGTATTGTATGTTCATAATATGTGTTTTGGGGAGGGGTATTCTCAATTGATCAATGACATTATTTAGAAAAGCGAATGTTTTTCCAATAGCTATTTACAAAGTTTGATCTGAGCATCATCCATTGTAATATACGCAGCAGAATATAAGCTGTTTACAATGAAGCTTTAAATAGTTCATGTTGCAAACAAATGCTGTATTTTGCTTAATCCGGACACTAAATTAATTACAAATTTTATTTTTATACAAAAGTTATTTTGGATGTAGTTTTTTTAATAACATAACTTTAAATATTTATGTCACGTTTTTTTTCATTTCAGGTTTACCTGTAATTGGATATTCTGTGCAATGGGACATCGTACACGAAAACAAAGATTGTCCGTTAAACAGTGAACAGAGCTTTCATACAGAGACTGGGGTTTCATCTTCGACAGAATGCGCGCATTTATGTACTATTGCACAAAACTGTGTTTTGTTTCAATATGATAAGCCAAACCAAATCTGTACATTCTATCCAATATCAGTACCATATCAGACCTATCGCAATTCAGTGCCATATCAGGACTCATGTTTGGCAGGTTCTAAAGTGAGTTCTTTCAGAAAATACAAAGGTATGTACGTAAATGATAGGAGATCACAGAGATGAGTTTCATTTTATTTTTTTTTGTTTTAAAGTAGATTAACTTTTATTTACACATAACAATTATTGAAATTTATAACACTTGATATATGATGTGATACGTGAACACGGTATGCAATAAACTCTAAAAATCATCCACTTTCTTTATAAACAGTAGTCGACTGCCTCGGTGGTGTAATGGTTAGCCTGCTTGCCACCCGTCCGGAATATCAAAATCGGTAGTTGCTTGCTGCCCCGCTTAGAATGCAGCAATAAGGAGTAAGAATAAAGACCAGTCGGTCCAGATTCAGAGTAATGTGTCGTATTAGAAAAAGGAATTTGATATTTGATGATGGCTTGTATTTGTAAAGGCAATAAGTTTCAGATTGAAGCGATGGAATGAAATGAAAGAGAAGTAACACAACAATTTCATTGGAATGTCGGCAAGGAATAAGGTACAGTAATGGACGAGTCGGACAGCTTCTACTGAAACACCCAAAAATTGTTTTTACTGTAATTTTAAAGACTGAAATACATAAACCTTTCCGTTGATGGAAATTTATATTTGAAACATAGAGAAAATGTATCCATTGGACACGAATGCCCCCGCTACGACAATCAGGATATAGACAATTAACAGACCCCAAAAACGGAGACACGGTACAATTAACCCATCCTGATAATGCTTCATACTAAACATCACATCATTGACGAAAATTTACGGAAAAACCCGAAAAATGGAGACACGGTACAACCCATCCTGATTATGCTTTATACTATGCATCAAATCATTGACAAAAATCGACGGAAAAACTTAATTTTCCTGTCCTTGCTGGCGGGGTCATAAAATATTATCTCAATCCAAATTGAAAGATATTTATTATCCTTCACTTTTCCGTTATCTACAGTACATTATTGTTGTTTTTTTCCTCAAATAAATATTCCGTTAATTTAATAGAAATTAAAGGCGTTCTGGACATGTAAAGTATAAACATGGAAAAACGTTGCGATTAGCGAATGCCTCCTTCTATATACTTATCACAATTCAAATCTTCCGTAAATAAAAAGTTTGATATTTGGTTTTATTAAAATATTTGTAATTGTTTAACTCATTTTTTTGGTTTTTGTTTTTGTTTTTGGTACTATTAAAAATTTTTATATTTTCATTAAATCAAAAATTTTATGTTTTTAACCTTGCAATAACGTAAACATACTTTTATCTGGCCCTGCATTTTTCTCTGCAGATTTAAAATTGAGGTTCGATCATCTTCGTTTTTGGTTGAAGCGCTAATTTTGACCTACATAAAGTAATTAAAATAATTGCGCACATTTATTTTGTTCGTACCTTTTTTAGGATTCATATAAGAAAAATACCTATAAATTTCTATTCAGGTGCGTTACTAATCATTTTTGCATGCTATATAATCCTTGTTTAATCACTTATTTATTACGCAGTGTTAGAATGTGTACTCACGGTCTCGCACAAGCGCGTGCAAATAGTTACTTCCAGGAAACAAATGACTGATTTTACAATGTAAAAATCCGCCTAAAGAATTAAAAACTTGGCGCACCTTAAAATTAATCGTTATTGCTAAAAAGTATTATTGCAACCTGCTTGAACTTTTTTAAACTCGACAAAATTAACACTGTTTTATATGAATACGGCAGACAGTTCTTCTTTCATAACCTTTTCACCCATTCCAAGAAACTCTGACTTAGAGCAGAATAAACATGTGTACACTTGCATATACTCAAACGGTCAAAACATACATGTATGGTTCGATCGTACACAGCTTAATATGCTGTATAAAATAAGCCGATAAAACATGCAAACATTGTCTCCTCGTCCATTTAAAGGATTGCGTCATATAATATTAAATTATAATTATATGAGCAAACGTGGTTGTGTTATATTCTTTAAAAAATTATTATACTGTATATTTTCACAATTATAAAGTTTAATTTCCCCATTAATATTAATATGATTAATGACGTCCACTTATATTGATATTTACCAATATATTCATGTCAATAAGTAGACTATAAATGACATAATCATGTTATATATAAACATGTTTTGTCGATTTCTATTTCTTTTGTATGAAGCGGAAGCGAACAGAACGCAATTTCACTACTTGTAATCAACATTTTTTAATATATCATCACATTTGATAGCATTCAAAACTAATAAAAATATCGCTATCATATTTCATATTTTAAAGATAATTGTCAGTTTCGATATAGGGTTAAGTTTTTCTCTGGGAGTTATATTGCAAAAAAAAAATCAACGTTTCTCACCTTGAAGGATAAGTTCGAGAGAAATTATGGGTCAAATCGCTGGAATTTTGTCGTCATGCTTTTCTCAAGAGGAACAAAATGAATCTTGAATTTCTATTAATGCAAGAAATGGAGTTCTGAAAAATAAAAAAAAAGAACTAAAAATGTAAACTAAAAATCCACGATGTTTATTTGTTCATTTCTTATTTCAGAACACAAAAATAGATATTCAAAGATTCTGATTTTTTTCATATATAGATAAATCGACTGCCGACACAACCTTTTTAAAATTCTAGAAATCATTCTTCATTTATTAAAGAGAAATCTCTGGATTTTAAAACTAACGAAATAAATGGGAATGCACAGTGTTTTCGTTGTTCAGCATACAATTAATAACACAGAATAGATATAAAAACTTTAAAAAATGCATCTGATTTAACGTATTAAAAATTGTAAAAAAAAACTATGTAGAACGATAAAATTAAATTATTTTGTTGAATTAATGTACCAAGATATACGATAAAAGAGACGATTTTGATTTTAAAATTATACATTTTCCTTACCTATGCAGCAATTTCCCAACATCTCCTGCATACGGTGTTTATATTTCCCAATTGATTCGGTACGCTAGAGCATGCACCAACTACTCTGAT
>JAULBM010013506.1:0-11592 GCA_032357055.1 Geukensia granosissima
CTTATCGACAAGACAACACAAACACGTCGAGGACTGCAAATAGTTAAACCTTGATGATGTATTATTCGAATCTTGCTAGAATTTATTGCCAAAGATGTCGTCCTTATTGGTGATGTTTCTTCAGTGAATATTACAATTCATAAACTTACACAGAAACCTTTAAATGAGAGAAGCTCTGGTTAAAACTTAACAATAATTTGATTGTGAGTCTATAAAAAGGTAATTGCTTATCAACAAGAACAAATATTCTGTATTCCATAAGTATATGGGATATGTTTAACGTTATTTAAAAAATATTACAGTAGGTATTATCAACCATGTTCACATTGAAAAAAAGTTAAATGAATAGTTAAACATTTTGTATTCCGGGGCCTATTACAAATTACGTTATGTCTTGGACTTATATTTTATATAACATGTAATTACCTTAAGATCCAAAATTGGTACTGCTTGGGTAGAGCAAGGAAATTTAGCCCTTGCAACTAGCCGAAATTTAAAACTCGTTCTATAGTTTTGATTTTTTGGTTTTTTAGATTGCCAAAAATTAGCAGACCGATGATATAGATTAATAATTGGCCGGGCGGGATGGGGAGGGGGGTGGTTAATGAACAGAAATAAGCTTTTTCGATCCTAGATGTATAGTAGACCCGCCACTTGCTTATGATTTCACGATCGCTTTTTGATCAATGCCTTATTTCGTGTAGTAAATCAACAAAGAAGGCAAAAATAATTCCCTAATTGTCAAAATTTTGTACGATTTTCCAAGTATGAAATGTATTAATTGCAGCTGATATATATTTTGAGTTGTTGGCATCATTTCACTTAAAATAAATATACTTTGTACAAGTTAAGTACCTAGCTACCTTAAAGTTAAAGGAAAACCTAAGTGAAATTTTAGTTTAAGTGGCTTTATGAATACCACTTAAGTATTGTGGGCGGAGTTTCTTTAATCTAAAATTTTCCTTAGAAAATACTTAAGTAAAGATGTTTTATGAATACCACTGAAGTAAAATGGGCAAAGTTTCCTTATCTTAAGTGTTTCCTTAGCAAAATCTTAACTAAAGTAGTTTTATGAAAACGGCCCCTGGTATGCAAATGTTTGTACGTGAAAGTACGCGAGAATCTCTTATTTTCTAATGACATGGCCTTAAATAATCCTTAATAAAATGGATTGAACATTTTTATTTTATTTACATCGACCGCTTTACAAAATTGAAAAACGCTTGAGAGTAAATTGACAAAGTCCGACAGCAATTTCTTCAGTATATTCATGCGTAGACTGTGAATTAGTCTGCTAAAACTGTAATGTCATACTTTCGTCATACTGATCGGAAAATTCAAAAATAAGATCGTGGGTCACCCAGGCTAGCTATGAATATTGCAGACGTGTTGAAGGCAGTCGTCGCGTTACCTCTGGTATAACGTTACTCTTTAGGCGTCTGCGACAACAAAAGAGGCAAACTCGCAAGCGAGATCGCAAATAAAAATAAATGTCAAATAAAGACAGTCTAATTCTTGACTTTTGCTTACAGACGCATTCCATTTGGCAAATCAAAATCCCAGAAAAATTTATGTATCCAACACAACACGTATAAAAATTAAAAACTATTTTATAAAAAATGTCTGACATGAAATTTATCATATTTTTTTAGAAAAGACAGTGTCGTTAAGTTAAACTTTTGGCCGAAAAGAATTTGGCAAAAAATGAAAAGTGCCTAATATTATTTATTCTAAATATATTATGTATTGCAAAAATGTCAGAAAAATAATAAAATACAACAGTTTTGTTTGATAAATTCCTTTATATGTGAAAGTACATACAAATAGCATAATTTGATACCATTGCCGATTTTGATGCAGATCTTAACTTTGCACTGTTTAAGATCTGTCAATTACAAGTGCTCGATATAAAATATCTTCGTGATGATTTTGTGCGCTCATATCCATTTTTAACAATACCGCTCCAAAATTTAGTATTAAGAAAATTTTGAATTCTTGTGCCCTGCTGTTTTGTCAAAATGATGAAAATTATGTAAGTTATGAACAGCATGCATGTACTACAAATTAATGTTGTGTTACAAAATCCAATCTAAAATTTGGGTCAAATATGGAGCTTAACGTACCTACTCCTTGCTATTTTTGTTTTAATTCAAAACACCTTCAAACACCGAAAGAGCTCGAAACGTATTGCTATGAGTAGTTGTCCCTACCTCAGGATTATGCTACCTATTTCGAATTGCTTGGTTGGAATATTTCATTTGCAATATTTGGATCTCATACTTCTCAAACATGAAATTCAGCAAACAATGATTTGAATAGAAGCTGACTTATTTATTTTGTTTGTACTGAGCGATTTAAAATAAAGAGAGGCTTAGGAACCTATTGCACGACATAGTTTCCCCTATTACACCTATATTTTTGGTAATTGGTTTCTCCTTTGATTAACTTTCTATGTTTTGGTTACCTTACTACTGATGAGTGTTACTCCTTGAAATGTACATATAGCATATACAAATTCATATTTATGAAACATTCGTAATTAAGCCTGTATATTAACTATGGTGTAAGTACGTATATATTCGCATCGCACGGGATAAGGTTTGTAAGTCACTTGCCCAAGGTCGGTGGTTTTCGCCGGTTTCCTCCCCCAGTAAAACTGACCGCCGCGATATGACTGAAATATTGTTGAAAGTGGCGTTAAACCCCAATTAAACAAACAAACCAATATTATATTAAATCTTCTGACAACACTGCATCAATACTCCTGGTATTTGTCTATTTGCTAAACATTATCTTTCACTTGGACTTTTTTAATCTAAATGTTTAACAAGTTTTTTTTTCAAACTTTTGGAATGATCATGTGTTAATAAGTATTCACTCTTGATGAATGTACCACTAGTTGTGTTAAAATTTAATTCTTGTAATTTATCATTCAATTAATATTCGTTTTCACGGCGATTTTCATTTCCACCAATTACCATTTCATTTGCGCCAAAAATTCCTTCATTTGCGCCAAAAGCCACTTTTCATTTGCGCCACAAATATATAATACTTCATTTCTTACTTAAGAGTCAATTTTGATTAATACATCACATTGAACCATAAAAACAAATAAACAAGAAATTTTTTAGATTTATTTTTATTTCATATCATTCAACAAATTTCATTTTATAAACTTTAAATATAATATCAACAAAATAAATGCAAAAATTAAAAGTTTAAATATCTTAATGATATACATATTCAGACGGCAAATATTCAACATTGAGAACCAACATAAATAAACACCATCTATCTATATGCAATTTTGGAAAAAATCTCTGCACCAACATCTACAAAGGACACGGAATGGAATAACAACAACAAAGATTCATCACAAGTGATATCAAAATGTTTTACTATTTCCAAATTATACAACAATCAGTCCATCCCAGAGACATTTGGATTATAAACGGATAATTTCACACGCAGCTAAGATACCAAGTGCCAGACGATGAAGGCAATTTTAGAAAAGAAATACCTCTGCCAACGAACAACACGAACAACAAACCCCAGTTCACACATCCAAAACTAAAAATCTAAAGTTGAGGTGCGAAATAATTGAGTCCTTTTTTGCGAATATATGTGTGTGATTTTCTATATAGAATGAAGAAATTGCGTGTACTTGGAAACAGTTTTATTATAAAGTTAAACTGCCATTAATATGAAAATTATTATAGGTGTGGTGTGATACCCATATCAATGACAAATAACAAGTGTGTACACAGGACCCCTGACATTGTGAGGATGAAGAACCTGATGAACAATACTGTTCTTTGATCCCAATGAATGTTTTTGTTACACTATTATTCCACTACTAAATTATGGTCATTTATAAGAAATTTTTTATCATTGACGAATATTAATTTATAATAAATTAAATACAGGTTTCACAACGAGTGGGAACTGTATATCATAGGTTATAAACTCAAGTTGTTTAATTTCAGAATAAATAACTTAAGTTTATTACCTTTGATATACAGTTCCCACTCAAATGCTAGTATCCGCTTTATCACTTAGTGATAAATTTACAAGTCTCATTGTATACTTCAAAAATCAGTTCATGCAAGAAACAGATAAAATACCTGAAACATAAGAGAAAGTTAACTAATATTCTTAAATATGAAAATAGGAGATGTGGCGTGATTGTCCATGAGACAGCCACCCCCCAAGTGACAATATAATTTAAACTTCTACAGGTCCCATTACGGCCTCCTTCAATGAACCAGAGTTCATATAACAACGGAAGCTGCAAAAGGCCCCGGAATACAAATTGTGAAACTATACATAAAACACGACAATCGACCTGATCTAAAGCAAAAAAATGGTAAACATATTACAATAAATGACTAATAAAACAACGACAACCACTGGGCTACAGGTAAAGTTAGGAATTAGGTGTTAGACTGGGGTATAAATATCAAAATGAGCTTTTTTACACTAGACAATTTATTTATTAATATGATGCAGTTCCTTTAAAGAAGCAAAGCTTTTTATCGCCCGCTTGAAAAGAACTTTCCAATTAACAAACATTCTTAAAACAATCAGGTTAACGGCTTTTTTATGGCTTTCGTGATTACGTTAAAACATGCCTAAGGGAAATAATTCAATAGTCTGAACACGTTTGGCCTTTTCAATGGATGACTAAAATATTGAAGAATACTTATATCATTTTAAGCAAATGTGTAGAACCTGTGATATAATAGCAATGTTTGATGGAAAATGAATTAATAAAATTACTTTGTCGCATTTTTTTTTATTTGAAAACATTTTAAAATATTTTTATCTCAATTTTTTAACAATTCTAAAAGGTTTGTCATTATCTACATGGTATATTATCTTTAAAGGAATGTGAGGTTTTGTTCATACTTAGATGTGCAATAATTTTAATAGATTATCTGTTCAACGGTTTATTTCTAATAGGATCGCCAACATCCAAGGGTGATTTTAATCGTTATATTGTTATCACCAGAAGCACACAATACAACATGGGGTACAACAGTTTTTTCTTGTATTATTATTACTATAAATGTTTGCCCTACATACAGTTAATTTTATTTATTTTTTTATTTCCGTTTGCTATTCATGATAATTATGTTTACACTTAAAGGAGCTGGACATGACTTAACTGATGTCTTAGCTTTTGAGAGCAATGAGTACATTGGTTTATATTATAGATAAGTTAAACACATTGGTTAACAATATTATAACGTTAAACACAATTGTTAACAATATTATAGATTAGTTGAACACATTGAGTAACAATATTATAGATAAGTTAAACACATTGGTTAACGATATAAAAGATAAGTTAAACATCTTGTCACGGTTTTATTTAAAACATTTATATCAATAGTATTATCTGCACGTAACTGAATTCCAAAATATTTATGGCCCAACAGATAACTCATTCGCATATAGCATACGTTTATGTCCATAGGTAAAAACTCAATAATGCAAGTTCCCGGTTTAGCAGAAATTGCATTGACCAATCCGGCTCCATGCGGTCCAATGATAATATCTGCATTTGCGAAATACTGTAATTGTACTTTTAATGATGGTAAAGCGTTATCATTATGTAAAATAAACTGCCTTTTGTCATTCTTGGAAATATTTTGAATTAAATGTTCAATTTCATTAAATTTTCTCATAACACGTTTCTTTGTTCTTTTAATAAGAACAATATTTTTTAATTTTTCGGGTAAATGTAATAGTTGATAAATATTCCGTCGAAGCCACTGAAGTTGTTTCGCTGATGGACTGCCACAACGGCCCATTTCTGGGACAATTAAAATATTAGTGGATATGCTGCCACTCACAACTCTTTCACTTGGTATTTTAAGAATGTCCATCCATTGCATGACATATTGGTTTTTAGATGTCACATGAATAAAGCTAGAATGTAGATCTGTATTGGCGATATTGGCTAGAGCAACCAATGCTTCCATGGTGAAATGCCATGGACCGTAAGTCCAGTACGCAGCAATTGATACAAGGTGATCATAAAACAACACATTTGTGCTATTCATCCAATGACTAGGAGTGGGGCATCCCCCATTTTTTACTGCAAAACAAGTTCCTTTTTGCACGATCCATCCTTCTGAAGACACTGTGACGTCACGGAATGTTGCAACTCTATCATTTAATTTATCATCCATCCACAGAATCAGTTCTTCTGAAGTTCCACTGACAAAAATTTTACCAAGACGTCTATAGGTGTTTCTATGGTTTCTATCCAATGCTAATATAAGATTCCGTTCAAGCTCTATCGTTCCATATGTGTAATTATGATAATGAGTTGCTGAAGCATTGGAAACACTAAACCATTCCTTATTTTGAACATCCCACAAAAATCTCCCAGTTTTTGATGCAATCCGACCACAGAAACGTTTTCCAGTGCTATTTAGAATATTTCGATCCGACTTAACAGTAGAAGAGATTACTGAAAACGGGTTTGATCCTTTTCCAGTGGTATTAAGAATATTTCGGTCTGACTTAACAACAAAAGAGTTCACTGAAAACTGGGCTGATCCTAATGTATCTTGTACTTGTGGTCTTGCTTGTTGATACTTTTGATAAAACGATACAATAATCACGAATGGCAACAAAACAAAAGCAGCGAACAGTCTGTATGTCGGTCGCATTTTTAATAAGCAATGTGTTTTGATATAGAAAAGTAAAGGGAAACCTTCATGCCAATCTTTATCACTGTAAAAACAGCTACGATGATCTGCATCCCTCAACACGTGGTTAAATCGTTATTATCCTTCATCTGTAAATGAATGAAGAAATAAACCTATTGTTACATCATTAAGTTATTTCCACAAGAATGGAACTGATATAAAATGCATTTATCAAATATCGAAATGCATAGTTTAAAACAGGTTTAAAATTATAAAAACAAACAAAATCACAAAAATATACATTTCGCGAATACAAGTTTAATCTATTGTTTTTGTGTTAAAAAAACAACATTGTCAACTAAAACTTCCTTAATTTATTTTTTAGGAAAGAAAGACGAAGAAGGATGTACCATTAGTTAGGTCCAGTGTAGAATACCCGTTTGAAAAATCAAAAGTACATAGTCCAAAGTGACAAGACAAATTTTAAACAAACTAAGAGGTAAAGCGAAAAAAAGAACAAAGATTTGGAATCCAAGAATCCAAGAACTATTTTGCAAAAACTAGTGGGATAAGTTGATTCAGAAGGGTAAGCGTCCCCTGTCTTTGTACATTGAAAGAGAGTGAACGCACTGTTTGCTCTAATAAATACAGTGAATGCGATTTCTCAAAATGTGGATTTTTTATAAACAACATTTTTGCAGAATTTGGCGCAGTGCCCGTCGAGGAGTCATTTAACTCTAATCAGGATTAACTTCAATCCACAAAGAGGTTAACTTATTGTTGAATTATAGGTAACAAGTCCATTACAAGTTAAGATACCATATGGATCAACAACTCATGATGGCGACCATATATTTTAAGGACAGACAATTTCAACCTTGATTGGATATATCCTTGCTGTAGTAATTTATGCGACAACATAAATTCTCTCTTCAGAAAATACTGGTAATTGGAACAGTCACAAGAGTATTGAGCGCAGGCAGGGGAAACTGGATTATATTGCCACATCAACATGGGAAGTTGACTATAGGAAAGCTGAAGTTATTCCGTTGGTCGTAAATCGTAGAAACAAGATTCTCGTCTTGGTCGATTTCGAGGAGTAAACCAAGTTATCATCGAGCCCCTGGATGAATTCTGCTTCGTACAAGAACAAGAACAATTCGGTGTACAACTTGAGCCCATTTGATTTCCAAAGATATGTTGAAAAACTCATCTTCAAAATTCTACAAACATGTTGTCGATAAAAAAAAATCATCATTTTGAGAATGTCTTATTCAGTGTATTTATTAGAGCAAACAATGCGTTCTCTTACAAAAAACAAAGTAAGACATCTTTTACATAAACAAAATATTTATATATATTGGATTTCCATTTTGCTCAACAAAGCACCTTAAGACGGTCTTTAAATATAAAATAGATAACACAAGCGGGGTCAAATATCGGATATCCGGTCAATTTTGCTAAACATATTTGTCTGCTACCCCCTTTTCAAGAAAACGATGTTGTTACAGAAAGTCTTAAATGATCAAAATAAGTTTGGTCAATGTTATCACAAAGGACTTTAGTAGGAAATGCTTGTGAAATTTATACTGAATTCTCAAATCAAACAAATCGAAAAAGGTGTCTCATTCAGCGGTACGATTTTAACAGTAACATGATGTCTTCAAGTGAAATAAATGGATTATTCAATCCAGGTGTGGCTGTTTTTGATTTTTTTTTCAGAATTTCATAGTAAACATTTATGATAAATCCATGCAGCTCTGTAAAAGAGCACTGTTTAAAAAACCGTCTTAAAGGTAATTTTACCACATTTTCTTTTTTATTTTCAGTAAAAAAAAAAATCCACGTCCATTTTACATTTATATCAGCTAAAACAAGATAAATCAGATTGAATGAATGTTGCTTAACGCCCAGCGCCTAAAATTTCATGCATATTCAGGACGAGCGCGTAATAATGAATGATGATAATAAACGAGTCCTGCTTTTTACTAGACCGACACACATTTTACACAGACATATATATTAATCTGACTCTGGATCGAGCAGTCTATGCTCTTACTCCTAAATGTTGCATGCTTAGCGGAGAAGCAGTAAATACCATTTTTAAAGTCTTTGGTGAAGAAAAATCAGAGACAGATCCTTTTTATCTAATGTTAATTCTTCAAGCTAATAAATTATACACGACTATAGATTTTTTGCAATGTACAGAATTTTTTTAAAACCTTTAACAATTTATCAATGACACCACAATAATTCCTCTCTATATGAACTACACAAATTCTCAGAAATATAAAAAATGCCCCTGTTTCCTGTCACCCCCTGAAACACAATAAACCAAAAATTAAGTTAAGTAGAGATATGTTTTATTTATGCGATAAAAATAAATGAATCTGCTTCATTATGAACGAGTCCTGCATTGTACTTTTTTCAAGATTGTTAAGGTATTTTACTTTAATAAAGTTTCTATCAATAAATAAACAATCAAAAACCGCTTGATATTACAATTTAACTAGGAATAATCAAACTTAACAAGAATAAATTAAAGTAACCAAGAATTAAATAAATTAAACTTAACAAGAATTAAGTCAACTTCACAAGTTTATCAAGCTTTAATTCAACTTAACAAGCTTTAACACAACTTTACAAACCGATTCAAAAGCTCGAAAGGCCTTAAAATCCTTCCGCCTGCCGCGTCAGGATTTCAATTGCTTCCCTCGCTTTCTCAGCTGTTTAATTGAAATAAAAACATACCTTTATTCTTTAACCTTTACTTACAAGCTTTAATTCAACTGTACAAGAATTAATTCAACTTAGCCACGATTAATTGTTACTTAAGTTGAATTATTGTACCAATAAAAAAGGTGAAAAAATATTTTAACGCAATTACGAGTAATTTGCAAATGAAAAATTACAAAAGAAAGCACTTGTTCAGCAATATTTATTTGAGTTAAGAAGAGTTTCAGATGTATTAAATGATTTAGACCAGTTATCTTCTCTTGATAATATTAACACGTCCGACATTAATAACGCTGTACGTAATATTAGTGAAAACTTGCAGCGAAGGAAACGTTTGGCAAGATTCTGAACCGAAAGATATATTATAAACAAGAAAATTCGAAACCTTGGTTTAATAGAAAATGCGCTGTAAGTAGGAAAAAAATTCATAAGGCACGCAAGCGATACAGCTTTCTAAAAAATTCAGAAAATCGACGAGGTATGAATCTCGCTAGTAGAGAATATAAAAAACTTTAAATACGACATTTAGAGATTATCAATATAAATCGGCAAATAATCTGCGAAGTATATCGAAAAAGAATACGAAAGAGTTGTGGAAAATTTTGAATCGCGTAAGCGGAAATGTCAAGAGAAATAACAGCGGTGATATATCATGGCAAACTTTATATTACCATTTTGAAAGGTTAAACTCCAATGACTCACGTGAAGATGAGCCTGAACACGAGTTTGATTTTCATGATGTGACAGATGAAGCTGAAACCTTTTTAAATGAACCTATTACTGAATCTGAAATAAAAGACGCTGTACGTAGTTTAAAAAATGGAAAATCATCAGGTAGTGAGGAAATATTAAATGAATATATCAAAACTACTTCAGATGGTATGATGCCTATTTATGATAAGCTTTTCAATATTATTTTGAAAACTGGAATTATCCCAGATGAATGGAATATTGGTATAATGATAGCAATTTTTAAGAAATAAAGGTTCGGAGATGGACCATGATATGTATAGAGGCATAACATTAAATTAACGTTTTAGCAAAACATTTTCATCTGTTTTGAATAATAAGTTAACAAAATATTCTGATCATATTGAGCTCATAACAAATTCCCAAGGAGGATTTCGTAGAGGACACTCTACAGTTGATAACATATTTGTCCTATTTGCTTTGATTTCTATTTATTTTTTAGTGGGTAAAAAACTTTTATGTACATTTGTGGACTATAGAAGTGCATTCAACACTGCTTGGAGGGCAGGACTTTGGCAAAAATTACAAAAATATAATACTAAAGGGAAAATATTTACAGTTACCCATAAAATGTATCAGAATATTAAAACATGTTTTAAACAAGGTATAGAGTTTTCAGGGTTCTTTAATTGTGAGAAAGGCGTATTTTGCGTGTTTTGAAGAATACTGTAACATTTGGACGTTACATGTTAATACTAATAAAACCAAAGTTGTTATTTTCAGTAAAAGGAAAAATAAAGCAAACTATGAATTCAAATTATACGGGAAAAGTATTGAAATTCAGGACTCCTACTCTTACCTGGAAATTGTCTTTAATTTCAATGGAAACTTTTGTACAGCAAGAAAAAAATTTGCACGAACAAGCACAAAAAGCGTTGTATGCTCTCTTTAGAAAAATAAAAAATATAAGTATTCCTATCGATTTACATTTGGAGCTCTTTGATTCGCTTGTTACGCCAGTCTTATTATATGCATCTGATGTGTGGGGCTTTGAAGATAAAACTGGAACTGAGCGATAACATCTTCAATTTTGCAAAAGTATTCTTCAAGTCCGTGCTAGTACGCCTAATTTTTTTGTATATGGCGAACTTGGTCGATTTTCATTGGAAACTATTATAAAACAAAACATGATTTTGTTTTGGAATAGCTTATTAAAGAACACAAATAAATTATCGTCTATTCTGTACAAAATGATGCTAACATTACATGCAACTCAACCTGTGAAATTTAAGTGGATATCGTACACGAAGTTTATATTAGACGAAATTGGGCTGAGTTATATTTAGACGAATCAAATACCGTTAAACCGATCATTTCTTAAGTCGTTTATAAAACAAAAGTTAAATGATAACTTTATTCAAAACCGGTTTTCACAAATCAATAATACTTCCAGGGGAGAATTCTATTCAATTTTTAAATCTGAATTTCAACTAGAATCTTATTT
>JAULBM010013517.1:0-11592 GCA_032357055.1 Geukensia granosissima
CAATTTCACGGTCCATTGACTAGGGTCAAGTTTTCATGCTTAGGTCTATTTCTCATTTACTATCAGTGGTAGGTCAATAATATTGGGTGTGCTAATTGATTATTAGAAGTACATGTCAGTCTGCCACATGTCTTTTGTTCTTGACCTCAATTTCACGGTCCATTGACTAGGCTAAAGTTTTCATGCTTAGGTCTATTTCTCATTTACTATAAGCGGTAAGTGGCAATTGCATCCTGGCCTGCCAACCAAGTTTATAACATTTACTATAAGGACATCATTTTGTTTTAAACTGTTCGACTTAGAGGTTTATTTGCTGTACAGAACATAAATAGCTTTTGTCCCCCTCAAACTGATTTTTCTTGCCATGATATGGCTTAATAGTGCCAACAAGGCGACAACCAATAAGTAATTGATCAATCTATGGTCATCAGATTTGCTGAGTTTCAGAAATACAGAGATGCCATCCCTAAAGTAAAATATTTGTCTGATTTCAGTCTTAACAGGTAAAAGTCTGTACTGCAGATGGTTCCCAGGGTGTAACTACTAAAGTCTTAATTTTTGGCACAAAAAAACAGAAATAGGAGACAGATGAAAAGAATTAAGCAGGAGCAAAATATTTTGTGAAATGCACTTCACATCACCTTAACCTGATTTATCATAGTTAATACTGCTAATCAGGTGGTCAAAACCAATACTAGCTTTATCAACCATCCAAACAAAATATCAATGCTAGTCCAAATAATTATGATGTTTGGTTTACCAAGAAAAAAATGAACAAAGATAAGAAAAATAGTCATAATTATTTGGACTATATCAAAGCATGCTGGAAGAAAATGAGATAATAGACACAAACACTACATAGATTTATTCCTCAAGATAGAACCCCATCCCCAATGGGGTTTTATGTTCCACAGTTGGTCTATTACTCTCATATTCTCATATCTTTGCAAGGTATCGGGATTTTCCGAGCATTTTGTTTTTTTTTTTTTTTTTTTTATTTTTTTTTTTTTTTTATATTGCTACAACGAAGATATGTTCTAATGTGAAATTTGTGTTCTTAGTTTTCTTATTAAGGACATGTGATTAATTATTGCAAACACTGATTTCATTAACTCTTTTATGTGAGACCCATTTAATTTACCATCTATTGCTTAAGTGTCATGTTTCAAAGTTAATATTCGTTTATAGCCATGTCATTCAAAAGTCACATTGATTAAATTTATTACTCAAGTGGAATATGAAAAGTCTAGTAAAATGGCTATGAAATTAATACGGGTGTCGTCTGTTTCTTTAAATGGGCTTATCTCCTCGTGTATGTTATGGACTTCCATAAATTACATTTATAGTTGAAAGTTACAGCTGAACATTTTCTAATTTACTTTTGACTGTCACATTTCTCGATTTTTTTTTGAAAACATCGTCACAATAGATCCTTCAAATAAATGGTCGCCCCATGAATTGATTGATCCACAAATGGTATCGGTCTACATTTCAGCAATTGCAGACCAAAAGTGAGAACTTCAACATAGAAACCTATGAGGAATTGCATGAAAAATTTTGTTCTAAACTTGATCTATACATTCCAGCAAACAAGAGGGTAATGTACGTTTTCAACTCTCCGAAAATCTTATTTTCGTGAAATAAACCGTAGTTGCACTTAAAAGTTTTCAAATTTTCGTGGGAATCAAGAATAGGGGACTGAAAAGACAGAACTCCTATTTGATCTGTATACTTCCTATGGGAACTATTAAGTTGCAAGTCACTTCCAATGAGAAGCATGATTTTTCCATGGGAACTTGAGTTTTAAACGTCCGTTAACCTAGTTGTGGCACAAAACATAAGTCGATATAAATGTGGTTTTTTTTCTTAATACACAATGTACCTTTACAAATAGCAAAGAATCTTTATTATCCCTTCGCAAAAAAGTCAGATTTGCAATTCTGGAAATGCAAACTTGTCCCGGACGTGTTCATATTGGAATAAACAATCTTTGAGACGATATTAATTGGAGTTGTAAAAAGATGATTAATTCAACAAATTATCCTCTTGAAAATATAAAGATTAGGTTTGGCTATGAAATTGACTGACAAGTTGTAGTGAGTTCTAGTTTTTCGGACTAGTTATTCCTGTACTGCTATGAATCCCGGTTTATGGCCGAACTCCGCAAAGATTCTTCTAAATCTGACTTAATGGATAAATCAATGGCATTTAACCAATCTTGGCGTTTTCTTTGCAGTTAATAACCCATATTCTATCATGAATATAAAGATATATAATTTTAGGTTTTATTTCATCTGCAAAAAAAAACGATATATCACACCCAAACTGTTATGGAAATATAAATAAAGCTCGTAAATTTAAACACAACGCATTTGGACTTGTCATTTACTTGAATAAAGGTTATCTTTATAACATTGTTTTAAGATCTTTAAATATTGTATTTTTTGTATCAACATTGACTCTTAACTCGATAATTTTTTCTTCAAACTAATTTCAGTTTATATTTTGTTAAATTTTTGTACTACACGCTGTCGATACTTTTTAATTATGGCACATGCACATTATCTTGTTTTCTTGTACTATTTATGATATTTTTACACTAAATCCAGTCGGATCTGTTTTGATTGATGCACAAGCTTTAGAGAAAGAACCAGTTTTGTTTTCAGCTGTGTTATGTTTTTGAACTATAGCTGTCAGAAACAGTGAATACTTTTCCAGGTCGGTACATCTTGTTGTCTCTTGTTTTATTTGTTTTTTTTTCACGCACAACCCATCTCACTTCAAAAGCGCAATCTTATGTAGTTGGTTTTTATGTCCTTTTGTCACACCACTGTCCCAGATTAGGGGGTTGAGTATTTACAAAAATGAAAACCCCGTTACATTCTTGTTGTGTCAGCTCAAGCCAGGAAAACTATAATCCAGTGGATGTCGTTGGTTGTATCTATGAATGTTACTTTTTTACATTGTATACTTATCTGACCGTCGGTTGTAACATTTGAAAATCACTACTTTTTATGGGGTAGGGGTGCTTTTACAGCTGGTCGAAGGGTTTGGTTATTTATCCGTTATTAAAACCTTATAGCGACCTTAGGAATTTGTAATTTACACGTTGTTGAAGCTGTCTGATAGACAATCATACAGCTTTGTCTATATTCATTTTTCTTCCGATTTTGATAGGTTTTTCCAAATGAATCCTCACGAAAAAATAAACAAAAGTTATGTTAACTTTATCTTTTTTGTAGCTTTTATCAATTTTTCATAAAAGGGGTAATCTATCTCAATATCTCTGTATTTTACCCTTTTTAGAGATAAAAGGGGTAAATAGGGAAAAACAGTTTCGCATGATATGAATTTTTATTCTTCATCCGATTTTGATGGGGGTCCAAGACGTGACTTTGAGATGAAGAATAGCTATCAAAGAGCCGATCCTTGGCTTGGAATTTTCTTGTACATATGAAATTTTTGTGTCATGAATATTTACTCCATATCCCACTTTTTCTATTTTATGAGCAATGCAACAAACGTTGCATCAGTTTGGGGAAAATGGGGGTCAAAATGATTATTGATACAGTGTACAGCACACTACTCCGTCCTGTAAAAATGTGTCTTCACTTCACGAAAGTTTCATATGTTCACGTTGTTCCCATGTTAAAGTGCTTAGTTCGTCATATGAATATGAAAAGATATGGGGTAAATTTCAGAGACTGCACTCCAACCATAAGAAAAACAAAGGGAATTTAGAAATATACGTGTCTCCACAAGGCCTTTAACTAGGTAGGAAGACCATTATGCTCCGCTTGCGAAGCACCTATGATATCTAAATTATCTCGTAATAATCACAGGGTGACATTTGCTTTTTTTGGTGCAGTCATAAAAGGACGGCTTTTTAATATATTTCATATTAATGATATATTTGAACAGTGTTTCACTTTGTCACTAAAATGTGTTTCAACAAGTTTTTGTTACACTTATACAGGTGGGGGTTTAATTAAAGTTTTATTTTCTCAAAAAGAGATTATAAATCGATTAACAAATGTTCCTTCATTTACAATGTTTATACCCAATGATCCCGAAGAAGAAAGTGTCAACCTATAAATTAATGTTTAAACCATACGTCCAACTTCTGTTTGTGTGAAATATATGTTGATTTATGTTATTGTTATAATTTTTAATTAATCGTGGAATATCACTTTTCATAAGGACAAAACTATTAATTACAAATTATTAATTGTTTAATTTTACCAATATGATAATTAATACGAATTGTTATAAATATTACAACAATTGCCATAATTCTATAAGAGGTTTAATTACATTTGGATTATCATGAATATCATATCTTGCATTAAACAGTAACAAATATATTTAATACTTTGTTTTAATACTGTTAGGTAATTTAAATCAGCTTTTGTCAACCGTATCATACATTTTACCAATATATGTGCCGATCGACTTTCCTTTCTGTAAAGGTAGAAAGCAAGGATTGATAGAAAAATAATAAAACTCATTGTCCCGTAGCTTTCATTTGGGTGTGACTTCATCTGCTTCTGAATCTGGAGCGGCGCATTCAACTTGTCAATATGTCAAGTAAATTATGTTAAAATTCTAATTCGTTTCCACGCGGTATATTGCTTTCTTCCTCTTGACCTTGTTTTTCTATCAAAGCTAATTGTTTTCTTTGTCGCACTTTCTCGGCTCGCCGTTCTCGTTCGGCAATTTTGTCTTTCATTTCTTTTAATTTTTTCTCTTTGTTTTCAGCGGCAGTGTCTAATTTTTTATTGACAGTGTCTTCTTTGTGCTTCTGCATTTCCATAAACAACTCCAGACATGTGTTAGTATTAGTTTTCTCAAGCTCTTTGATTTTAGCCAATCTTTCCTCTTCTTTTTTCTGCAAAAAACGATAACATAATTCGTTACTTACAATAAAGTATCGTTTATTGTTGGCAATAAAATCAATTGATTTTTAACAACATTTCATATGGAAGTCCAGTGTGATCTCTGTGTGGACATTTGTCATTGTAGGCAAAATAAATCAATTGTTTGTTACAACATTTCATTTTAGACTCCAGGGTGACTTCTGCGTGGACATTTATTTCTTTATCATTATAAAGCATGTCCTATATTTGTTTGTTATTTAATTTTTCACGTTTTGCAATCTTGACGTGGTATAAACTGTTAATGATATTTTATCTTACCCTTTTTCTTTTTTCAGCTTTTTGCAATTTTTCATTTATTTCATCTTCTGTGAGCTGTCTCTTCTTCTTTCGTCTGCGTTCTAATTTAGCTAACCTAGGGGGAGGTCTGATTTCACTGGGGTTATTTTCTGCTACTACCTCGAATGAAACATAGTTCGTGCTTTGTTTTGTGGGTCGTGTTATTAGACCCTCCTCTCGCAACGACTGTAAAATCATGGCTTCTTCCATTCTTTCCCTGTCTTTAGCACTTGTCCTGGTGGGACATTGGGTACCAGTTAACGCCAGATCTGTAAAAAAAATAGCCAACCGTATTAAGTATAGTTCGGCTTATTATCATGCTATTCTTGTTTTGACAATGTCAAATACAATGATCTGGAAACAAGCTGACACTGCTTTAGTATTTTTAAAAAATTGCAAGCTTGTAATATTTTGGATTTTCACAGCCAATGAATGTACCGATTTGATGAATTATGTGTGCAATGATGTTGATATTTATTTATCTGACTTTCAAACAATTTTATATTAGTGTATATTTTTTATTTGTACAGTGCATGTTATAAATGAAATTTCAACATTCATTATGCCTATGTTGAACGGTCAACAGATATTCGTCATTCCATCTTACCACCAGTTTACAATTTACAAACAAAATTTTCTACTTTTAATGCCGCAATGACAGAAAATTCACATTTAGTGTAACCCTACTGTAAAAGGGTTTAAATCATGAACCATGGGTGTATACTTGTACTCCATTTATATTTTACTTACTGAAATGTTTCCGATAAAGTATTAAAGTTGATAAAAACTCACCCAAGTTTTCATCTTGATAGAACTCTTCTTCCACCCGTTTCACTTTGTCTGGATCCGAGTCTTCAGTGATGACAAACGCATAGTCGGCTTCTAATCCTGAATCGCCACTCTTTTTTGATATTTTAGAAGAGGCTGAAAATCCCCTTTCTGAGTCTGCTATCGATCTGTCATCATCTAAACTAACACTTGATCCAAATTGTTTACTATTTTGTGATTTAGATTTCCTTATTTTTCTTCCATTTCTGTCATCCACTTCAAATTCTTGTCTACTTCTTTTCGTATTATCCCTTCGCAGCGACGCCGGTCCCACTGGCTGAATACGACCACCCAGTTTTGACTGCTTGCATCCCATCCTTGCTTCACAGCTGATCTTTACAAAACTAAATATTCGGTGAAACTTGAGAGGTATTTAACAACTGTAAAACGTAACAGAACAATTGATTTTTTAAATTTGATTATTCTAAATGAATAACAATAAATATTTTATCTGTTGTTAGGCTGTAACTATAAACTGTTGACGTAAATTGCCGACTAAACATCGGTAAACATCGACAACCAATTAAATTTACTTGAGGTTTAAATATTGATCACAGTTTTTCAATATGTCATATTTGTCAAATTTTCCGTCGGCTTGCAAAATAATTTAATTAACAGTAAATCACAAATTATGGTGAAATACTTGAAAAGGGTTCTTTGTCTTACCCCCTCCAGCACGTATGAGGAAAGATGAAATATTTTAGTTGAATGTAAAACTAAAATTTTGCCGTTTTAGATCTAAATCATTTTATTGAAAAAAAAACTGGTTGGCCACATGAACCCCTTGTATCCAGCATACAGCAAAGGAGAAATCCACTTCCAGGATCAACTTGTCGCATCGGTAGGCCGAAGCAACTGGTTTCCACTGTTCCACTATCGTATTTGAAACGATATACTTAAATATTGAATATATAAGGAGATTTCCGGGTTGTTGTTATTAAAAAAACTGAAACATGGTGAAACATCTGGTTCCCATCTTTCCTGCTTCATAAGCAGGGCTAAAAACTAAACTTCATACAAACAGACTTATACAAACAGAAGACAGTTAGAACACCATTCCTGCTGTCTTGCGATTAAAGTGAGCTACGGAGAGCATTTATTGTAATGTCAAATTCTTAAGATTGTTTTATGTAATGTTCTCGGATTTTCATTATTCGTCTGTGTAGCCTCCGTTCAATATGTAGCTTTCCTATGAAAATTCCTCTTTATAGTTTAACACGATGATATGGGGTACAACCAGCAAAACCCTGATAGTAATCCCCTCTAGTATATTGTTTTATTCTGAAAGGTCTTGTTCTATTATTTCGTTCTATACTATCAAACACCAAAACAGTGTGGGAATATATACAGCGTGACTGCCTCGACAAGTTAAACAATTCATTTTGTCTGGAGCTGCTTGCATAACCATAATCATCTTTAGTGTAACGGTCATTCGATCGGTCGCTTTCAGAATTGAATCCGATGACCCCCACCTGCCAACCACTATTGATCAATATTGCCCCTCAGCCGAACTTTATTCAGTATTTGACCCAAAGCGAAACTCCAAAAAATATTTTCTTGTCTGGGACTATTTGCTCAGTTGAAACTAAACTTTGGTGGAATGGTTACTAAGTAAGTCCCCTTCAGAACTTTATTCAATGACTTCTTCTACCAAAGAAGACGACTGTCTCAGCCGAACTTATAGTTTAACATAGGACCCCATGGGAAGCTCATTAAAAACTGGGCCTACTTGGTTGAAAATACTCGCTTAGTTGCAACCAAACTTTGATGAATGGTCACCTGGTATGTCCTTTTCAGAATGATATCTGGTTTTAATACTCACCAACCGAAATGGCCGCCCCAGCCGAACTTAGCTTAACATAGGACCTTTTTAGAAACTCATCAAAAATGTTCTTGTCTGGAAGCACTTTGAAATGCTCAATTGGAACCACACATTGGATGAATAGTACAAAATTTCATCTGATGACCAAACCGTAGCTGTAGTCGAAAAAGGCCCTTAATGAGAATTCATTAAATAGTCATCTGTTCTGAAAGAACTTGCGCAGTTTGAACCAAACTCTATTGGAATGTTCACTAGGTAGGTCCCTTTCAGAATTGTATGCGATCAAGGTGCTGCCTATCTAAGCTGAACTAAGTTTAACAGAGGACTCTATGGGATATTCATTTGAAATCTCTCGAACTACCTGCTCAATTGAAACAAAACTTTGGTAAAATTGTTGCTAGCTGGTTCCGTTTCAGAATTATATCTGATGGTCCCAACTACAAACAAAGATGACGGACTAATCCAAACTTATTTTTGGACTTAATTGATTTTTATAAAATATATTCTTGTCCGATAGGGCTTGCTCTACAGGAACTGGTTTTTAATGTCAACGTTGTCTGGGCAACTGGATACCACGTTAGCGATTGCAGGCTCCTAAGGGGCCTCTGGTTTATAATACGTAGCCTTTTTTATTAAAGTTAATCTGCTTGGGGGAAACAAGAAAGTTGTACGGATTGAAACGAATTAAAACAATTTAGGTAAAACAAAGTTAACTATTTGGTTCTCAATCGAATTTTCAAAAATAATAAGGTTGCTCCTCAATTCTTGCTTTCACATTTATCATCGTTACAATGAGATATATGACAACAATTCCGGTAACAATTAAATATATATAAAGAATTCTTATTCAAGGACTTCCCAGATCCTACTGGTCGTTAAATTTATATCATTCAGTATATTCAAAGAGATTATATACTCTTGCTCATAAATATGGAATTATTTTATTTTCGATCTTACAGTACATATAGGTATGGCTAGATTTTGACAAGCAAAATTCTTATAAGGAAATCGCAGATAATGCTTGCAGGATGATATTAGAGGAAAGTTAAATAATGAAATTTGATGAAATAAAACACTTTAAAGGATTCTATCCGAAATTTTGCATTTTTTCAAAGAAATGTGGTTTTTCAGAACTCACAAAACTAGCCATCGGACAAAATTCTTAAATCGGACAAGGAAATCGCAGATAATGCTTGCAGGATGATATTAGAGGATAGTTAAATGAGGAAATTTGATGAAATAAAACGCTTTAAAGGATTCTATCCGAAATTTTGCATTTTTTCAAAGATATGAGGTTTTTCAGAACTAACAAAACTAGCCATCGGACAAAATTCTTAAATCGAACACTTTTGTAGCTTGAAGTAATTTAAAACAATTTCATTAGCGTAAAGATTTTTGGCATTCTGGCTCATAGTTTTCCATGCAAGTCACCAAAGTTGAAATCTTGACTCAGATAATGTCAATATAACATATTTATGACCAAGTGTATATTTTTAATATAACCTCATTGGCAAAGGGGCCTAAAGTTAGGCGGGAGATATTGTGTACCCTGGAAAAATCAACCCCAACTTCAGGTCCCTGTGCTCATTGATATATTTTCCTATCTCCCCGACAATACGACATAGTTATAACTTGTGTAATAACCTATATCATCATGACTGTCACCAAACCTACGATTGACTGACCAAACAAAACTGTTAAACAGTAATTTGTATACTGTATGTAATTAATAATTACGCAGACTGATGAATGTTCAACGTGTCGATATCAAACAATACGTAATATTGTTGGAAACTGTGAACAATAATGTCGTCACTTGTTCACAGGGTGAAAACTTGACAGGAGAGTTCAAAAAGTTGATATACTCTTATCCTTATTCATGTTATACTTTTCTTAAGAAACTACCTCAGTTTTGCAGTAATGAAAAGTCAGGATTACTACCATATATGAAATGAGGTCATGAAAGGTCAAATAGCCCTGAAACTTAATATTTGTGCAGGGAAAAATCTGAGCATGGAAATGAAAGATATTAAAGAATATAATCCTAACGTTTCATCAATTTTCTATGCTCAGATTTTTACCACCAGCCAAATGGAATAATCTTACTTTAAACAATAGAGTTCAACATGTTAAATTCTTCTGAAAAACTGCTCAATAAACTTAATTGATGCTTAGAATTTGTCACAAGAAGCTTAGCACTAGAATGGAACCCCCAGGGACATCGAAAACGGGGAAGACCAAGAACACCTGGCGCAGAGGACTACACACTGAACTAAAAACAATTGGCAAGACTATATATAGTGTGTTTTATTTTCTTAATACGTGTTTAAGGTTATATTTAACCGATGATCAGGTTAAGAATAAAACTAAAACATGTTTCATAACAATAAACGTATAAACCAAATAACCTTAAACAATAAAAATGGCTTCAAAAAATGCTGGCAGATTTTCACAATTTAGAAATGTGTATTGAAGGAGAACAAAAAAACTTTTAAATTTAATGAATATTTTTTACCAAGAATATACTGTTTTATATATAAGTTGATTCGTGACATGCATAAAATTTGCATACAGGATACAACTTATGATGCTGAAGCCGCATACCAAATTTCAAATCTTCCCATTAGTGGTTGCTTAGTTATTGCTGACGGAAAATTTTGTAGGGGCGGACAGCGGTAAAACTTAATGCCCCTGACCCCCAACGCCTATTCAGCGAGGACATAAAAATGTCGGTTTGCTTTGTGACGATCAACTCATCAAAAATCTTCCTACTCAATTTTTTTTCTTCTTTTCCAAGATGAATCTGTTTTTAAATTATATTTTTAGAATTTTTTCTTTAATTAGATATTTTTGGGTATCTTTCAGGAAAAAAATATTCACCTACTCACATCCAAAATTGTTAGTTGATAAACAATAAACCAACAATTTTAAGGAGGGCTTAGCCCCAAAAGGCTTACTTTTTTATGAAAAATATAAAGAAAGGATTTTTATCCAGTATTGAACAAAGCGTTTTCCCCTAACAGTTTGTCTGCAATTGTTCATGGCCAAACTTTCTTTATTATGACCTGGATACCCTGCACTGACAAGGCATTTCTGTATGCAATACAGATCCCCGGCCGGGTTAAACCAAAGACATTAAAATTGGTATTTGCTGCCTCTCCGCTAAGCACGTAGCAGTTAGGAGGAAGAGCTAAGACTTGTCGGCCTAGAGTCAGAATAATGTGTCTGGGTAAAGTGGCATGTCTTCCTGCGGACTGCTGCTTTCGTGGGCTAGCACGTTTAAAGTCCGGCTAATGTCTGTCTAGTACAAATCAGGGTTCATTCATCATCATCATCATTCATTAGTATGCTCTCGTCCTGAATATGCATGAAATATTTGCCACTGGCTCAGCTCTGTAGATATAGCTCAAGGATACGACTCGGGTAACTTGTCTTTTTATTTTTTGCATCCAGAGCGTTATATCAAGACATGCATATGCAAGATATAGTTCCATTGTCTTCACGATTATATATACTGTTAAAGTTGTAACGATTAGCTACAAGAAATAAAAGTGCATAGCCAGAGAGTTAAAATTTTACCATGTCGTGGTTGGGTGAGGGTGGGCATATCGAGATGATTCAAGTGAAATTGTGCCCATCCCCATTACAAGCGGAACAAATATAAACACAGGACGTAAAATAATCTTTAAAGACATGACAACTTCAGGCGCGCACTTGTTTCATAAAAAT
>JAULBM010013528.1:0-11592 GCA_032357055.1 Geukensia granosissima
CAGACCTTTCTGTTTCTGTAGTATCTTTGATTTCAAGTTCAATGGGATAGATGAGTTCAAGAAATCGAATACCTTCTTCATAATATTTATGTAGAACGAACCAAGACGGAGTGTTGTTCCATATCTTTCATTTTGTTTAATTGTCAATAACGTACATCCTGTCTTATGCTGAAAAAGATTTTAGTTGCGTATAATAACATCTAAGAAAGTATGATTTCAAATTCTGTCCAAAACTTTTAGAAGTATTTTCTAAAGCCTTATATCTTAAATAAAGTAAAATGGTAAATAATTTCACAAAGATGTTTAGAAGACATTTAAATAATATTGAACAGTCGTGTTTTTGGCGAAGTAAAAACCCCTCCCCCATAAAAATGCTTGATTTATTGATTGATTGGTGGGCAACATTTAAACCTTATTTAAATATGTCATCGGGATTTTGCCGTCTAGATATATAAAGTATTGTAGCGGGTCAGGGGTAAGCCTTTGCCCAAAATTCAAATGTCTTACCAGAAAACAGTACAATGGCTGTTTAATACCAATCACTGACCAAAACCTGATACCACTTTACAAAACAAAACACAAGTGCAGTGCTAAGGACGGCAAATAACCTCAGACGATAAGTGATCCCTATGTCCCTCTCAGTCCAAATATTAATGGAAGGCCATAAATGATAGATTTTTTAAGTTAATAATTTATTAGAGGTCCTAGTAACAACAACAATTCTTAACTTATATCACAAAATACCGATAATCCCATCCGAATCAGCAGTCAATTTCACAAAATGTCGTAAGTATAATTTCTGTCGTAAAGTATGACGTCACAATAAGTTTTTCTTTGAAGTTTCTACACTTACGATCAATCTTAGACTTAGGATTTTTTGTGAAAACCTTTGCACACACCGTTATCAAACATTCTTTCGTTCCCCAGCAGCGATGAAAATTACGATTTTTTGACACCCCTTGAAAAGTACATTTCGCAACATAAACAGGTTGGGAATATGCCCATTTATAGCCGAGCTATTATCCCCGAAAATGGGTATTATACCAAAATGGGATATAAATTTATATTTTGGATTTCATGATTCTTTTAATCATTGCGCAAAGTGTTATACCCTAAAATGTTTTTGGTACATGACATTTTATTTTTATGCTCCAGCCAATATAACAACAATTTTTTTTTCATTATAAAACAATACCAAATTTTTTATTATATTATGTAAGGTCACAGTTTCACCATTTCAAAGAAAGTTTATATACAAATTGAATCTCTACAATGAAACAACATTAAATACACCAACTCTCGCAATCACAATTACAAAAATTATTTTCCAAATACTAACTCCTGTAATATCTGTCTCCTGATTATTCAATCCCCCTTAAACAAAGGCGAACCTAACCCCTTGCACGGGTTATCAACAATATTTTTCCACTATCCAGCGACTTGCCTAGTGTACATTTCAAGGAGTTAGTAGCGTTAGAACCGAAACATAGGATGTCAAAGATTCAAATATAGCAAAAGAAGCACTCAAATCCAAACAAATAAAATAAGTGCGTTACTTTTCAAGGCCTTTCCGTATTTTCAGTGTTTTATAATTTTAGCAAATGCAGCAAATTTCTGTAATTCATTGTTTGATAAATTTCATGTCAGACAAGTCTGACAACTGGGCTGGTGAATACCCTCGAGACCAATGTTTCACCAGCGTTACTTTTCAAGGCCTTCCCGTATTTACAGTGTTTTATATAGAAACAAGTTTATTCCAAATTAAACAATCTCAGGAATTCATTTGCAATCTTAATATGTTTGAAAGTATAACATATTATAAGTAATTTGTTTCAATATCAACCGAACTTGTCACTTACATCAGTAAAACCCCTACGTTAGTATACGTAATTAGTGATACATTTACCAATTCTCTTGGGTTTTAAAATCTGTCATTGGTTCATTGCTTTTGAATTCGTTGTTTCATAATACAACAGAAATTATATTTTCGTTTTTGAATACTTAATTTTATGAGTTTGCTCATTCACGATTTTCGAGCAAATTGTTACCTTACGAATATTTGTACTTCTGCAGTCGGAGTTGCGACGATCTGAGGATAATGGAAGTTACAAGGAGTGGGAGATATAGCGATACAGAAAGAGGCTAAAAAAAGGAGAACCCATTGCAAATTTGACGAAAACTTTTTTTCCTAAAACAACTTTAAAACTTAAAAAAAAACTTCACAAAAACAAAACTAAAGACATCAATTTTAAACAACTTCACGCATTTTCAAAAACAACAACAACATATTACAAAAAACATCATCAAAAACAACAAAAAATACAAAAAATAAGACCAAATACAGCGTAAAAACATCATTAAAAGAAAAAACACTTCACACAAAAGACAACTAAAACACATTATTTTTTTCAAATCATTAACGTTTTTCTACCTGAATGACATCCAATTCTTAATTTAAACTTAACTCCTGGCAGATGTGGTATTTCTAGTTTTCTAATATTATCCAATAGATCTAAGGCCATAGTTGCGATCTCTGAAGCATGTCTTTTACCATTTCGTCTAGGGACACCTGAAATTAAATATTAAAGCTGTTAATGATGGCCGTCATTGCTTCAAATTTACCGAGCTTGATTACCTTGTGTTATGTGTTTTTTGTATTAAAACCGGTTCTGTCATTATAGTAAACGATGTAGTCACGTAACTTTTTTGACAAAACTGAATACCTGTGGCTAGTTGTCCAAAAGTTAACCACTTTTTTCAACCTCCAGTATTAACAACACTGTACATATTTCAAGTCTAAAATTTGGCATGCGAAGACATCTTCAACTATAGAATTTGAGTCTTAATTTCCACAAAAATATACTGATCCATCACCAAAAAGGGAAATTTGACAAAAGCGATAAACTTTTTAACAACTAGACCCAGAACGCTGATGCCTCCTGATTTAACAACAGTAATAGCAAGATACTCTTTAGTTCCGCTTAAATAACGGGGCGATTTTTTGTATGTTGTAGATACGTTTTCGAAATACAGCACCGGAATAAAAATGCCAGACGTATGTGAAGGATTTTTTAACGTTTAGTCATACATGTATATAAATCCCAATGATCTAAAAGGGGAAGTCGACAGATAATGTAAGCGTGCATGCGACGTCACTATCATCAATCCAATATTATATCCAGAATTATCTGTTGTACGACCAATAATTTTAAATTTTCTGGATAACGGCAGCTTTTTTTAGATGATTTGCTATGTAGCTACTACATTTAGTGAGTTTTAGCAGGTAGTACTTGAAGTTCTTATTTCTCGTTTTGAAGTAAATAAGAAACATTAAGAGTTTTGGAGCAACCGTCCATTATCAAACAGTACAAACTCGTTGTTTCTTTATTTTAATCCTAATCTTCATACATGTGCCCGGTTGATGATTTGTAATGTAGCTACTACATTTAGTGAGTTTTAGCAGGTAATCATTAAAGTTCTTAGTTCTTGCTTTGAAGTACATAAGAAATGTTAGGAGTTTTATAGCAACCTTCCATTATAAATAGTACAAACTCATTGTTTATTTCAATCCTAATCTGCATACATATACCCTGTTGATGATTTGTAATGTAGCTACTACATTTATAGGTTTTAGCGGGTAGTCATTAAAGTTCTTAGTTCTCGCTTTGAAGAACATAAGAAACTTTAGGAGTATTAGAGCAACCGTCCATTATTAAACAGTACTAACTCGTTGTTTCTTTATTTAAATACTAATCTTCATAAATGTTCCCTGTTGCAAAAGCGCGAAAATCTATTTCTGTAAAGACTAAGAATTTATCAAAAGAGATGCAGAGCACACAATTTTTATTATTTTTTGTGAGCCCCATTTCTGACACTTCTATATCTGCAAAAATAGTTTTAAAAAGATCTCCTCAGTTGCCATCCAAACTGGCAACACCGTGTTTAATTCTTATGTCTTCTTTTTAAGAAGGCATTCAAAATAGCAGGTAGGCAAAATGCTGGCAGTTTGCAAAGCCGTAGTCCATAAAAATGCCAAATACTTTATTAAAGTTTCGAAATATACTGAAATTAATCATAAGTTGGTTTCTCTATAAAAGAGAAGATTTATCATAACAACTGCTTTTTGGGTTAAAATAATAAAAAATTCTCAGCAATTTGTAAGCTATTCTGTGAGATTATCAATACGAAATCCTGTCAGAGGACTTGATTGAACTTGTTAGTCTCATGAGTTGGGATAAGAATACGTTATATAAAGAAACATTTGTTCTATTTCTGTTAAAATCGTGTCAATTTATTGTTTCCTTGTGATAATCTGGCATGCTAACTCGTAAGGAAAGACCTCTCCCCCGACTTCTCTGCCGACGAGTCATAAAAGTATTCAACATAGGTCCATACAAACTCCTAAACTACCTATACAGAAAACATTCATCATTAGTCTAGATACATTATTTCGAATAAAAGACAGTTTCATGAAGTTGTCTTTGACCAAATGCAGCCATGTAGACATATCTCAGACACATAACTGAATTAGTTACACTGTTAAGATTGGCATTATGGTTTGTTATAATTTTACTTGAATCTTGTTTTAAAGTGATACCCTTTTGTACAGACTTTGTTTTCTATTGCTCAGAATTGCAACAACAACTATGTAAAAGCAGTTTGCATATTTGCTATATGCTGATATACATCCATGAAAATTTCCTCGGATTGTACGCTATCCATAACCATAAGTCAGTTTCTACAGTGCTGCCTGCACTTATAAAGAAGCATAAATGAACAAAATGTTCCTCTCTTCACACTCTTCAGTAAAAGTAGTACTTTTTATTATGAACTGTGTGATCAGGCGCGGATCCAGGATTTTACGTTAGGGGGGCGCTGGTTCAGGTCAATGCCTTCTTAGGGGACCAGGGGGGCGAAGCCCCCCGGAACCTCATAGAAATCACGAAAATTAAGTCTAAAAAATTAAATTTTTTTTTGTTTTTAGGGGGGGCGCGCGCCGGGTGCGCCCTTGCCTGAATCCGCGCCTGGTGATATGATTGTCGTTTTTACACTTTAACAACCTGTTTTAGCATACGTTTTATATGTAATTATACGATACTTTGTTTTATTTGATGTTGTCGTTTTATCGTTAGATAAACGTAGGTTCTCGCCACGATATGGCTGAAATACTGCCAACGTGGCGTTAAACAATAATCAATCAATCTATATAAGTATTGCACGAACGATTCGACTTTCTGGTGTATAATTTTTAAGAAGAATATCTTTCTCTGATTTAGGCCTAACAATAATCTGTCTAACAAAGTTGCAAAACCTGCATTAGAAAAATTTCCTAGTCGAGATAAATTCTGGTACAACCCCCAACCCCAATAATGTTAAATGGTTCGTGCTTAAATTTAAATAGATTAACAATTATTGATACCTGACACCACCATATAGGCGTCTCCGATTGTCTCCACCTTGTACACGTCATAAACATCAATCCTACAATCAAAGCAAGAGTACAGACCATTCAGCATATCGACGACTTGTAACGGAGAGCTCTGAGCAGATATCGTAGTAAAGCCAACTATATCACTGAAAAATATAGTCGACTCGTTGTACTGTTCAGCGTCCACCTGCTCACTCCTCTTGAGCCTCTCTGCTACAGATTTAGGAAGCATCTGGTAAAGTAACATGTCTGTCAGCTTCTTTTCTTTGTTTAAGGCTTTAGTTCTGTTAAATGGTAATAGAAAACATACTTGGTAATACCCAAGATAATATGCAACTGCATAAAACAATATTTGATTGACATTTTTATGTAAATCAGATATAAATTGCATGCAGAAACAAAAAAGGGCAAATGGTAGGTCAATGCGTTTATTTTTCAGATAAAACCGTTAATAAGAACGAGGTGTCTCTAGATTTTTACTATGATTCGATTAGACAGTATAAGCCTAAAAAATTTAGGTAATACTAATAAAAAGAGTTATACAAATTTGAGAAACTACATTTCTTTACTCAGCCGTTGCCCTTGCACTACACATTGTATTAGACAGTCGTGAAGGATTAATGGTAAAAATATCGAATTACATGCTTATCTTTCTTTAATGTTTGTATAAGTAGTAAGAAGGTTTCTTAGAAAGTTAAAATTTCTTTATGTTCACAACTTTCTGTAATTCATCAGGTATGGCGTTGAGTGAAAAACCTATTGAAAATTTCTATGTCAACCCGACCATAATTCCAATACTGCTATGTACAGCGGATATCTTAAGTCAAAATACTGCAAATATAATATGGCCGATATAACGGAAAGAAAGACAAACATCTGTTCACAAAAACTACACAGAAAACTAAAATCTTCAAAATCATGAATCTTTTGAAAACGAGGGTTGGTTTAGGTGATCCGGAAGAGTACGCAACCCCTGCATCACAAGTTACACCCGTCGTGATACTCAGTTATCAACGTTGGTTAGTTACAATCGATACTGCTCATAATCGGTATAGAAACAGAGTATGCCAATGGGAAGATATATCCGTTGACTTTTGTAAAAGTGAGTATATTACGAAAAACTTCCGAAGTGATGGCATGCTTTAAGTTTTCCACCAAAAATCGTTGGTTGAATAGCTTTCGTAATTGCAAGCAGCAGGCCTCTTTAAAGAAATATCCTGATATGTAACACGAGGACTGGAGTACTGTTTCAACTGAGATATATAATCCATAAGCAGGTGCAGTTGGAATGTTGTCACACATAAACGGAAAGTACATGATGGAACAATCAATATCATTTCGACTTTAGATGTGATTGTTTTTTTAGCAGACGTAGGTGTGTTTGAAATATCCTTGAATAGTATGGGAATGGGACATTCGACATAGTCACCAAACTTCGAATAATTTAATGAAACAACATCATCTTTATAGTGGAACGTAAATCCAAACGATCGAGCAAAACGGTTCTCTTTTTCCTGCAGAAGGTCCTATGTAAAGTCTGTTTCATACGAATAAAGTAATAAATCATAAAGAATGGAGGTCAAGTTGGTTCTCATTGTAATACCGCTAATTAGAATAAAACTTTCAAAAATCGGATTAAATCATCTTTGGCACTTTTACTTCTAGCTGCTCGAATTTAAACCTAATATCACAGGCCGGCGCATAACCTTAACGTAGATTTCTCAAACTCGAATACATACAAAAAACGTTGCCATGGCAGGAGAGAGGGTCTCGGATGGAAGAACTTGTTTTCAACCTTCGAACAATATCTGCCTTGTTATGAATTGTGGTATGAAAATCGTGATTAAACAAACATTAATATCTAAAGTACTCACCTGTTTGCTATAGAAATTGAATATTTCTGGATTTCAGATGTGAGTGAATACACAGCAAAAACTATCAGTGGACAGACTATAAGGATAATACCAAATACTACACAAATAGTAATGACGCTGTTCAGTTCATCTTCAGAAGCCTTTGCTAAACTCTCGTCAATTGTAAGGGCAAGTGCATTTTGGGTTCTTGTTAAAACCGCTTGGTATATAGTCATATTGTCGAACCACATTTCCGCTTCCGCTATCGATGCTGATTCTCTTGAGTAATTGTTGGACTTGATCCTATTTCTGAAAGCTTCAATTCTGGCACTAACATCAGGATTTTTAGCCAGTTCAAAGTTATAAATATCAAAGGCGATTTGTGAGTAGAATCTGGCGGACTCAAATGTTACATTTGCTCTGTCCTGATTTTCCATGAACAAGAGATATTGTTCCCTTGTCTCAAAACCTCCCGTAGCGTAAAAAGAAACTCCTAAAGCTCGTTCCCTGCCAAATAGTTCACTTGAAACAATGATTTCCTGATAGGCAACCACATCCTTCCATACTGACCCTGTGCTAGATTCGCTTACGGAATCATACAGCCATGTTAACAGAACCATTATGCTGTCGGAATAAAAGTTCAATTCTGTTTCTACTGATTGGTTGTAGACATCTAGTTGATATCGGTGTTTGTTCAGATAGGAGAGAAATCGCTCGCGAGTTTCCATTTCACTGATAATATCGTCGCCTCTTGGCCATTTAGACAAGTTTTGAATGGCAAGATCTGTGTCTGGATATCGCTGAAGAAGAAAATCTTTTGTCTCGGGTTTGATATTACTGACATACAGTGCACTCATATCTCTCTCGAACTGTATGGTTCGCAAAAGAGCTCCAAGTTCTATACTAAATGAAAGAAGTTCCCGGACGCTGGAAGAACTTATGTAGTTTCCTACAGCTGTTGCAAACGTGTTGGCCGTCATTCCAGTAATTACCAGCACGGGAATCATTACCACTGATAGCATTTTAATCATCTGTCGTCGTTTCCCTGCGTCCGTGATAGGGTTTCCTGCAGGATTAAGAAATTAAACATGAGGCTGCCCTAATTTATGCAATCTATTGTTTCCCTAAGAATCTGTGTAACGGAAAGATGAAAAACATTAACAAGTGCACCCGAATTCCAAAACTAGCACGTAGGATTATTAAGGGTTCCTGACGCATCATTTTAGAAACGCCGCGGATTTCTTATTTGTCATTGTTATGTTTTTTGTTTTGTTTTTTTTTTTTTTTTTTTTTTTTTTTTTTTTTTTTTGGTCAAGACGTCATTTAGAAGGACACTGAGATTAACAGTTCGTTTAAAGGTGGGTTTACACGATCAAACTTTATCATCAAACTTTCTTTGTGCACCTGTTTTCAACTCAAGTTTGATCGTGTCAACACCCCATCAACCATGTTGGACAACTCTTCCAACTCTCAACCAATATTTGATGGAGTTGTCAAACATCTGTTTCCCTAACATCATAACAAAATTTATCAATACAAAATTAGATATATAATTGAGATTACTTTGTCACTTGTCATTTAACGACGAAATGTTCACACGAGAGCCAAGATCGTTTAACTGCTATTAAAATAAAGCAGTTTTTATAACATAAAAATGTGATTTGGATATCAAGGGACATTGAACATTAAGTGTCTTTTACGATTTCTGCATTTTTTACTGTACAAACTTCTCATCTTTCATCGAAAATCATGTGATCGCTTGAAGATTTTCAATGAAAGATGAGGGAACTTTGTGACGGAAAAAAATCCTGCAACTGCAAATAGTTTATGTCTCCCCCGAATTTGGTGCCAAAGCATATTACTGTATGTCGGGTACAGTCTCGCGCTTGAGACTTTAAAATGTGCAGAAAAATAATAATTATCACCATAATTAGAAGAAATATAATAATTTTTACCTAGAAAGTTCTCGGGTAGACCCTTAAACATTTAAGTGTTATTCAATGGCAGAAAAAAACTTTAAATCAGAAAATTTAATTTTCCATTTATTTTCAGTGAAAGAGGGGAGATACTGTTTCCAAAGCATGTTGGAGTCAATCTTCTATTAGTTCAGGGAGTCGGTACTTTTTCACTCTATGATTGTAATGATATGGAGATTTTAAAAATGTTACAAGTATTTAGGTTTAATTAGTATGTTATTGATTTGAGAAAATGTTTATTTTAACAAGTAACGACTCCAAAAAATATTTTGGATATTAATCATGTTCACATCTGCAAATAATTCAGCGACCGATAAACTACTTAGTTTTAAAAATATTTTAATCCATATAAGTTTACCACTATCTGAATTATTTCCCTTAAAACTGAATATAAGGGGGACATGGGTAAATGGTCCCTAATTAATAACTGAATTTAGTTTGTAACTTGAAATTAGATATGGAAACCGTTACAATGGTTGGTATTATCCTAATAAACCCCCAAAACATCATCACAGTACAACACAGTAAAGCTGTGTTTGTAAGATTCTTTTAAATTTTAAATTATTTCAGCAGTTTTTCTGGAGTTATTAAACAGATTTTTTTTCTGGTGAATATGATTCTTGAAAAAAAATATGCTATTTTTTCTGTTAATTTGAGGTTAAGGTCAATTTTGCTAGACTTTTCATAGGTTTAGGTTTTGCGCGGTTGAGTAATAACATTTTACGTTTTAAATTGTGATAATCAACAATTATGTCCCAAAAGGTAATATATAACGTTAAACATATGGATTTTTTTTAATGAAAAAGAGTTGGTTAAATATCCCTAAATGAAAATCTGTTCATGTTTGCATCAAAAGATATATTTGTTTGCATTTTATTTTCAGACAGTAAACGTGACAACAGTCCGTACTCGTAACGGTCAACTTGGGTCTTGCTGAGCGTTTAACACCCCTGAAGCTAACATGCATGCAATAATGACAATTCACAGTTCACAAAAAGATATTGACTTTTGATGAGGTGGTCCTGTAGCAATATTTTTTCAGTGGACTGCCTCGGTGGTGTAAGGGTTAGCGTGCTAGCCTCGTGTGCGGAAGGTTGTGGGTTCGATTCCCGGCCGGGTCAAACCAAAGACTTTAAAATTGGTATTTGCTGCTTCTCCGCTATGCACGCAGCATTAAGGAGTAAGAGCAAAGTCTGGTCGGCCCAAAGTCGATAATAATGTGTCTGGGTAAAGTGGCATGTCTTTCTGCGGACTGTTGATTTCGTGAGCTAGGACGTTAAAAATCCGGCTCAGCGTGTCGGTCTAGTACAAAGCAAGGTTCATCACCATCATGCATTAATATGCTCTCGTCCTGAATATGCATGAAATATTTGCCACTGGACGTTAAGCAATATTCAATAAATCAATCAATCACAACTAGTGCGAACTGTATATCGTAGGATATCAACTCAAGCAATTTATTTTCAACCTCTGTGGAGTTAAATGTTATTTTGAAATTGAACAACGAGAGTTGATAAGACATAACTCCGGCGAGTTGTGAAACCTGCTTCTCGTACGTTAATTAATTCGCCTCCAAACTATGTTTGGACAAGCGAAGTATTGTAATCACTCCATGTTCTCCGTCAAAAATTTTGTTGCGGTCGTTTGGCTACACTGCTGCATATTTCACCGTGAAAATTTATATGTAAACAGATTTCAGTGTGGTAACATGCACCTTGGTAAACGTTTTTTGATACATGATGAGGAACTGTGCTTAATTAACCTGTAATTTTCTCATGAACAGCACTGTGAGCTTTTTATAGATCGAGACTGCTATGCGCTATTTATACATTTATTTCCCGATTAATTTATCCCGGACTTTGTTAAGTATTCTGTATTTATTTCTTAGGATATTAGGATATGTATAGATGCTGCGAATCTGCAGAAAAAAATCCAAAATAAATTTTCTTACTTCTTTGGAATAGATACAGGGGTTAAGCAAGGGGAAAATCTGATATCCACTTTCTTTATTTGTTTTATTAATGATCTACATTCAGTATTTGATACGACTTATTGTCTTTAGAAGACAGATGCATTTTTGAAAAATACATACTAGATTCTGTTAAACTGTTTTGGGAACTAGAAAAACTGCGTGCAATTTTGCTGTAGGAACTGAACTTTTTTGTGTGTTTTACAATTCATTATGTATTTTGTATTTTTGATTGTATGTCTTTGATTAACCCAGTTTGGTTTATTATCAATATAGTTTTAAGTAGTCTTTAGGTCTCACTATACGGTTCGACGTTTTCCATTGAACTCAATGTTAAAAAAGCAATGTTCAAGAACTGGGCCTGAA
>JAULBM010013539.1:0-11592 GCA_032357055.1 Geukensia granosissima
GCCGTATATATTTGTATGTTTTGAACGTAAATTATTTTTTGAACCAATATTTTTTTATGAATATTGAAACGTTTAACGAACATAAATATTTATTTTTTGAATATATAAAATAATATTGCCGTATATATTTGTATGTTTTGAACGTAAATTATTTTTTGAACCAATATTTTTTTATGAATATTGAAACGTTTAACCTGCCATACATAACAATTTACCGTAATATATGCTTTGTTATTCACAGATAGGTATGCAATAAAAGTAGTTACATGAGACAATGATGGGGGCCAAATTGGATTTAAATCATATTCCACACGGAATGCTTCAAAAGAAGCAATGCCAGTTTGGTAAAGTCTGTTCGTGTTTACTGAAACTGACGCGTCCACTAATCTTTGCATTTCAGCTCCAAGATTAGCCTCCTGAAATCTTGTGGTATTATTGCCTGTTCTGCATCGGCTTTTGGATCTAGCCTTCTATATCGCTCCCACTGTTTACGAGAAATTGCATCGGCTATGCAGTTGACCCGCCCCTCAATGTGACAAGATTTAAATTGCATATCATGAAGCATTGTTTGAAAAACCATAGGGCGAATCAAATGCATAACCCTTTTAGATTTGGACGATTTTTATCTAATATAGTTCCTAAAGCTTGGTTATCTGTATGGAACATAATTTGCTTGTTTGAAAATTCAAGTCTGAAAATGTACAAAGCCAGCAGAATTGGGACCAATTCGAGAAACGTCATATCGCGCATTACTTCGGTTCCTTTCCACTCATTAGGCCAGGCCAAAAAAGCTGAGTGACCCTTGAAATAAACTCCGCAACCCAATGCATCGTTGCCTGCGCTATCAGTATACAAATTCAGTCATTAGTCACCCAAATATTATCGCCAAATTTACAAGCGCCAAACCTGTATATTTTTTATATTGACAGAAACTCTGATCATGTGATGTTGCTTTTTAGCGCCACACATTGTGTCAATGAACCGCCGATTGAAATCCCTAGCCACTGGAATCGCTTTTGCACAAAAATTTAAAAGACCTACCAATGATTGTAACCATCTTAATGTAACCTTTTTCCTTTGTGATGTTACAATTAACTTCTCTCGCGCTTCGTGTAATTTCTGTAATGGGATTCTAAAAACCAGATTAATTGTATCTATTTCAAGTCCCAGAAAAATGATAATACACGATGGGTACAAAGTTTTTTCCTCCGCTAGGGGGACTCCCAGTTCGAAACAGACATCCCTAAAAACTGACATTAAATTATTGGATTCATCCGACTGATTGTTTCCCTACGAAGAAAAAATCGTCTAAGTAATGCTCAATTGAATTCTTTTTGTCCTGTTTCTAACTAACCATTCAAGAATTGTTGCGAATTTTTCAAGCAGCTGACATGATGCAGAGCAACCCATTGGTAGACACTTGTCAAAGAAAAAATAATCATTGAATTTTTAGCCAAAGAGCTCGAAGTCGTCAGGATGCAGAATCAAAATCCGAAATGCTGATTTTATGTCCATCCGTCCCATTTTAGCCTCAGGACCTGCTTTATAAATAGTGCTTAACACTTTATCAAATGGTGTGTACTGAACTGACGAATACTGTGGATCGATATGACTATTAACACTTTTACCTAACGGGTATGAAAGGTGTTGTATAAGCCGCCACCCCCAGATGGTTTTTATAAAATTCCAATAGGTGATAAACATAAGTTTTGAAATGGCCTATAAGAAAAAGACCTAGCTATTCTGCCTAGTTTGAGCTCTTTGTCGATTTTTTCTCCTAATTCGTTTACATGTTCATAAGCAGAAGTCAAGTTTTTACAATTATTTGGAAAACGTGGACCGTCATACCCCACCTTAAAACCGAACTTAAACACATTTGCAATAATAACTTTATCCGTTGCATTTGGATACCCTTCTATCATTTTTAGCAATGCATCAGTTTTGACTGGGGTATCTGCTAGTCTTAGTAAATCGGTTAGCGGGTAATTGTCTATCGGTATTATGTCTCCTGGTGTTGTTTCTAGAGTTTTCCCTGTCGAAATTAACAAAATTATTTCTTGTTCCCATATTTAAAGCAGTATTCGCATTTCTAATAGGAGGAATTTTACAGTAAATAGCAGGATGGGCATAATTACACCTTATACATTTTTGGAGATACCGACAATATGCCAATAGCCATTTGCCTTTGTTGTTGAATTCATAACATTTACCATATGAACTTTGACGTGTACCAAATTGTATTGGCCTATTCTGTGCTGCCTGCATGTATAGCAACCAAAGCTCTTGATCGACTTGGCCCCATGGCAAAGCCGGGTTTTTTGCTTTTTTCAACCTGAACTGCTGATCATACTCTCGCCATCCCTGCCTATTAGGCCTATTAGCCCCTAGTTTAACCGTAAACATATATTTTAGTAAACCTTGTGTACTTCCTGTATGTACAGATGTATAAATACTTGCATATATGAGAAGTGCATCATATTTTTAATCTTTTTACCTGGCCTTGATTGCAAGACCAATTGACCATTGCTAGAAATTGAAATAGATTTTGCGTGCTCTTGATTTTCTGAAAATTCACCATTGATAATTTTTTCTTTCAGATTTTGTGATACATTTGTACCTAACTGATCATTAATACTAGTAACCGGTGTTACAACTTCATTAATTGCATTAAGACTTGTACCTGTATTAGCTGTCTGACTCAATGAGTCGGGTGACACTGCCTCCGTTGGCGAGTTTCTCGTGGCGCTTATTGCCTTGGTTATCTGACCCCTTTGCATATATGTACATTTGCACTGGTGTCATTTTATTCCAGTTTTAATGAAATAAAGACAAAAAAGTAACAAATGTCAACATTTTCTAGCCATAATGAAATATATCTTTATTGATAGTTTTAAAGGAATCATGATGAGAAGATTAAGTATGGAATTACAATGCAAATTATACCCCTTTGTAGTTATGCGGGAAAGTTGGCTGTTAATGAACGAGACAAAAAGATGGTCTTTTTCTGGAGCAACGGTATGCATCGTACGATTGTAATTTTTCTTTCTGTCGTGGGTCAGATAGCGAACCTGAGTGCGTCCCCTATCAGCGCCTGAAAACCGACTTTTTAACGATCCATATTTATTTACTAAGGAGTTTTAATTTAACTATTAGTGCAACTCTTATGAAAACATATGTATTGGTAATGCGTGTAACACAAAATAAACCACATAGAATGAAAAATTCGTAAATATGAATGGTAGAAGTAACAGTTCTGTTGTGTATTAGCACCAAACCTTACATAGCTTATTACATGTGAATAAATACTCGGTATACATATTTTGCATACAACAACGGAAAATATATTTTAAGGAGAAAGGCATGCGTGGGGCATGGAACAATTTTCACTCTAGGACACTGTTTAGAGTATTCATTTTTTGTAGTTTATGTGCACATGTTTTATTCTGTCTTATGACTCGAAATTAACTTTTTTTCTTTAAAGATGCAGCGTAATTTTCGCCATTGATTTTTCATATTAAAATCTGACCCTACGTTTTTTTACAGGAAAAAAATAAACAGAAAAAGAACATTAGGTCGCATTTTTGTTAAACTGGGTTTCTCCGAAGCCAGGTCGAGCTCATGCTAAAGGGGCGTCAGGTGGTTGAACAAGATGTACAGTTACTCAACCTCCCCTTTCTAAAGGAGAAGTATCTCCGTCATGAGGGCATAACTCTTCCAAGTAGCGTCTATGGTTTTAGTGGATGTTTAAATTCAGAAAGATATTTAAAAGCGCTCTGTACTTAAGGAATGTCACGTTGTAAGTCTGTTTTTGGGCGGTCCGTAGGCGGTAATTTCCAAGGTTATATTTTTTTTACTCTATCAAACTCACATTTTTCCAGTGACTTTCAAAGTCTCAACCACTAAGGTGTCTAGCGCACAATCCACATACTGATTAATGTTTCGTCTTGAATACCCACAAGACGATGAACAGCAATCAATCAATCAATCGATTAATTTCACATGTTTTTTTAAATCTAATTTCAGTATTACATTGTACTTGGTCGCGTAAATTTTTAAGCAACCCTGAAATGAAAGAATACAAAATGTGTAAAATAATTTTTGTCCATAGAGGACCATTGGCATGTGTCTCATGTACCTGTCACAAGTCAGGAATTGTGGTCATTGGTTTGTCTTAGTGTTTAATGTTTTATTACTTGTACTTTTTTTAAATATATTCAAGTAAGAACAGCATACATTATTTTACGTTTACACGATGTGTTATTTGGGGCGATTAAGACCTTTCCTCAAGGAGCGGTACATCATGCCGCCCTTGTTGACCTCTAGGTTTGGTAATTCCCTCTGGAATGCAGTCTTTTTGAAATAATTATGTCCCCTATCTTTTCTTTTTTATGTTCAGGTCGTTCCATATTTAACCACCGTGAAATCCAAAAAGACAGTTTTATAGCTTTACAGTTGTGGTCATGTCGTCTTCTACTTTAATTTATGAATATACTACTTTCTTCTCGATATTTTTCTTTGTCAACAAACACATTCAAGGACGCCTTACTATATATAAAGGGCATGTCTAACATCTTAATATTGATATAACTGACTTTTTCATAACCAAACTGGATACATAAAAATAAACAGTAATTAGATCAACTGTTTACAAAATGTTTGTGTTTGTTTTTTGTGTCTAATGCTTTCCTGTGACATGTCTTATCACTCTCACCCTTTAAAGTTTCGCGCAGTGGGTCACACCTCAACATATAACAATATCAATATATAAAGTTTGAATACATATAACAATATTAATATATAAACTGGTTTGAATACAATTGCTCACATTTTTCTACTCACTTTAATTTTAGCAAAGTATAAAGTTCTCATGTTTAACACGGCTCGGTCTTCGATGAAAACTGACAAAAAATACAAGTTAATGCTGAACTGACATATCTTTTTCATGTGTTTTCAATTTGTGCTCTCCATTTCTGTAGTGATGCCACCTAGTGGTCCTTTCGTATTTTTGTTGAGTTCTATACAATTTTGTAACGTCTGTCCCAATTTAAATTAAGAAGTGGTGTACCAGAATTTTTTTTATCATATTTCAAAGACTTGCCGAGGGCCTTGCGCTATCTTTGAAAGTTAACTTTTACCCTCGATATCCATGGTTTATTCCTGATTGTCCAACATTTTTAAAATTATTGAGTTGTGATTGTCCAACAGTTATAGTTGTTAATTAAACTAATCTATGGTAATCATTATTGTTTTTTTTGGGGGGGGCGGACGGGGGTAGCACTGGGTCTTTATTGTATAATAAAGAACAAGATTTGTGTGGGATAAAACTTGAAATAGTTATAAACTTTTGTTTTTTAGAATTGTTATTTTAATTTAAAATATAATAATTTCTTATTTAAAAATCTGGTTTTATTTATGATTAATAATTATGGTCTTTTTGTATATTCAGTAGTTTTTAATGCATTATCAATTTAATACTGCTTAGATTAACAATGATTTCCATTTTAGTATAAAATACATGCTATACAAATTACTTAAAATATTTTTTTAATATACCACACGAACAGATTATGGTAGATGCTGCAGTGGCATTGGTTCGACGTAAGAAAAAACAAAAGAACCAGTCAATAGCCACGTACTTTACTTTGCAAACACAGGTTATGACTATAGTCTAAAGCCTTATCCACTCACACTTAACAAACCTATACATTCTTGGCTGCGATGTCGTGTATAGATGTAACAGTATTACTGAATATTATTAAGGTGCAAACGGCCATATCTGCTGCTGTATATGTTAAGTAAAATCCACAAGCCACCAGGCAGAATTAAAAGGACAAAAGGAGGTATCTAGCCCATTATTCAAGAGGACATAAGTCCCCTGTATTGAACTACGAGGTCTCTAGCCCATTATCTTCACAAATTGCATCATTATGAGTATATTTACCTACACTCGATAGCTCTGTACTGGACAGCATTTATATGCATGAAAAATGGAAAAAAAATATCTGCACAATAATTTATTACTTACCACACTTATTTATCAAAAAATTAAGTAAATAAATTAAAAACTGGAAATTTCTGTGCTGCTTACTTTTGAAAATAGTTAACATATAATGTCCTGCTATCTGAACTGGCTACATATTTTGCTATCTCATTATAGTATTAATATTCAGTAAGAAGCTGACCTGGATATTGATAACTTTACAATATATGTTACCTATTTGATGACTACCAAATAAAACCTACGACATGTATAGTATGCTTTATTTGGTAATTTAAACTGTAGAAGTTTAAATTCAACAGTCATTTGGTGGATGGCTGTCTCATGGACAATCATGCCAAAATCTCATATTTTTATATAAATTGTATTAACTTATTTCTTATGTTCATGTTTAATTCAAATCATATTGCTAAATAAATGGAATAGTTTGTGCCTTGGTTCAAAATACATGCAATGTATATCAAGTCATATTCATTTTATTTGAATATATTTCTTTTATCTTATTACATATCAATAAAAATCATCAAAGTGCAAATATGTTGACTTTTACTTCTTAAAATATCTAAATACAAATATTTTCTTTTATGTCCTTGTATTGAATACCCCTCAAATCTATCTCTATCAAAACATTCTTGATTGTCCAACAAATTTTTCATTTTTACCTGTAATTTTCAAATTTTACCACCCTCTCCTCCCCACCGAGGGCGGCCGGGTAATAGAAATAGGCCGTTTGGTCCTCCGCCTGCAGGCAAAACACCTGCTGAAAGGGTACTCGACCACTCTTGGAGTAGCCCGGATTTAGAAATAGCTACTTAGTTTCTTAGGAGTAGAACCCTTCTAAAGGGACGTCCGTTGATTGGGCGTGATGTGCAAATTCTTAGTCCGTCTCGGACGGGAACGTGTTTTGAGAATGCCACGCCCTCAGCACGTTAAAGATCCTTTTGCAACAGCTTGTAAAGAACGGTCAGTAGCTGAACAGTTGCCAAGGCTAAATTTCTGACCCCCTTCGAAAACTGTTCCATATTTGGCATGTGGCTATTAAATTTTCCGACTTACACCCCGCTAACCCCTTGAATGATTTATTGTTTGATAACTGGTTTTCGTCCTGTATTTGCAGGTAAAATCTGCTGCTGGACGATAAACAGAAATCAATCAATCAATATCTCCCTAAAGTCCATGAGTTTTATTACTCAATTCGATATAGAATTCAATCATTTTCGTTTTTAACAATGCCTTACAAAGAAACAAAAGTCCAATTTGGGACCTGCAATTCCGTAAATTGTTCCATATTTTTATATGGCTGTCCTGTGTTAAGAATTCATTGTATTTCAATTTCAAGGAATGACGCAAATTCAAAAAATCACAATTTCAAAGAAAAACGACAAAACAAAAATTGATTAATACAAAAGCAAAAACAAACACTAATGTCTTACTGTATAATATGGTCAAGTCTGGTACCCGCTGAATCATCAACCATGATCACGTGTTTTGAACATGTTTGACCTGACGAATCCAAGCTCTTCCGCAATCGAGGCGAGCACAGAAATCATTATGCAACCAAGGCGGTGAAATAACAATTTAAAAATTACAAAGTTTTCTTGAATTGAGTTAATGAAATAAAATAAATAATATTTATATCCTGATATATATATGGTATGCGGCAGTGGTCCCACTTCTCTTTATTACTCGTGCTGAAAATAACATGAAATAACAAAACTATTGTAAGAGGTTTTTGTTATCTTTTTTTTATTAAATATCACTGAAATGCAATATGAAGAAATACTTATTAAAATAAATATTTGAAGTCAGGATTGGAATTGTACTGACAATGCGAATAAATATTCCGAAGTCGGTAATATTTTTATTAATTCATGTTTGCCTGTTAATTGCATGTACATGGATATTATTGTGAGATATATTCGTAAAACCAGAGACATATAAACATATAATTTTTATTATCCTGTAATTAAGCCTTTTATTATACAAATACGAGTATACGAATATAGCAAATTGGTATACATACATTAGCATAATGAGCGAGCCGAAATATTAAATTCGATGTCTTCAAATACGTCCGCGTTCTTAAGAAAAATAGAAATGTTGAAACGATTTAACAATTTTTGAATAAAATTCCTCCATTTATTTACCTTTTAAGAATTGCAAGATAAAAACAAAATTCATTTGTACTCGCTGCGAAACGGGTAAAAACACTCACTCGCGCGAGGCGGTCGCGACATGTTACCAGTTTCTAAAGCTCGTAAAAATAAATTTGATTTTTTTTCCGACAATGTACATGTAAAAGGATCAAAATATTTTTTTACCTTGACATTGTTGATAAATCCTGATGTTACATGATCGGAAGTAGACTTCAATTCCATCGTCCTTACAATTTTAACTGTTAGAACTTTAATATATTATTATCTATTCAATATGAAGAGTTGACCGTTATGTTAAATACTTGAAAATTCTGTGCACATTTTGGTGTGTCCTAATGAATCTATTCAAAATATATTTTTTTCAATATCGACGACTAAACAGTATTGCAGATTTCTATTATTATTGTATAATAAAAGATACCATGCATGCAATTGACCTAAACTTGCCAGTGTAAGCCCATTTCAACTACATAAGACCGCCTACCAATAATATATCGACCAATCAAAATCGCCTTGTCAGGGATTTCCAGGGAACTACAGTATACTTGTCAATTAATTATAGGTTTCGTTCACTGTTTATACTTTAAATCTTTTGAATAGGCTGCTATCAGATGCTATTTTTTCAGAAATATTGAAATAACACATTTTAAATCAATTATTCATACACGATCTAATATATCCTTGCACTTATTCCATGCGTAGATAGACAGAGATACATTGTAGAAGTTAGAAGGTCAAAATCACCTACAGAAATTACGATAGCAAAATGAGAGTTATCATTCTCATAAAAAGCAATAAATGTGCTGAAAAATTTGCAAGTCAGGCCATTTAATAGCATTTTTACTATTGAAAAGACAATAAACTTGCATTCTTTTTCATTCATATACATATATCTAATAGGATTACTTGTGAAATGACATTTTATTTCTTGAATGATCAGGCATGGTACTGCCCACTTGTATGTTTGTGAGATCCTAAAAGTTGCCAGTTTCTGCTAGATATCAGGACAAAATATGAAAATCAATGCCAATCTTTTACAATGTATAGTTTTATTGCAAGTGGTATGTAGGATTAAACAGTGTCTCAATAGGACATTATTTCTCTATGAAATACGTATACCATCCGGACAAAATTTTCCAGTAAAATCATATCCAGTCATGCGAAATATTGTCCACCAATATTAACTGGAAAATATTTCATATGAAATGGCCACTCATGACCAAAACAAACTTTATTTTTAAAGACTTCTCTTTAAATAGAATAGTCAAAAACTGTGACGGTGGCTATAAACAAGCTATAGAGGATCACTAGTAGATTTAATTTCAGCTTATTTTTACTTAGTTTACTGCTACAGGTAAATATGAATAAAACAAGAAAAGGGAGATAATTTTTTCACTATATGATTTACTTGTACAAGTGGGTTCTCCGACTGTAATAGTAAAACATGTATTCAGATATTCTGTTGTCTCAAATTTATTCGTTCATATCCATTTTGCTGGCAGTGTTTCTGCAATGTCTCCATATAAAACATGAATTTTATCAGATAGTTTGTCATTTGACATGAGGAACATTTCATGCAAAGAAGCCTTGAATTAATCAAAAAATGATATCTAGGTGATTCAGAGCTAACCAAAAGTAGTGGGATTACACCATCATTGAGACCAAGATTATGTAGGATTGCCAAGAAAAAAAAATGAAGCGATGTCTATTATTAGGATAGCCAAGAAAAAAAAATAAAGCAATAATCTGAAGTAGTCATAATTATTGACCTATTTGGTGAGATGTCATGTGTAGTGTCATTGTCTTTGATGTTAACTCCATATCTTTTTTCTCATATCCACTTTCATCTAAGACATATAATACATTGTATGATATGACTCTGCTTTCATTAAGACAAAGAGCCCCGTCCCTTTTCAACACTCAATCCATTTTTATGCTTATTTTTGTCTTTCAGTCAAAGGGCTGTTCCTTTGCTTGGAATTTTCTTGTACATATTAGATTTTTGTGTCATGAATATATACTCCATATCCATCTTTTATCTATTTTGTAACAAAGATAACTTCATATACAACATGTACTTCAATTCTCATTACTGTTCATTGCTTTGTTTATATTCATGAACAGGGATAAATATACGTCCCTGTCATGAACTAATAAAATTTGGCTTCAACTTTAACATAGTATGTCATTTAACAAGTCTTTCTTAACTATTATATTGTGATAGTAATGTCTGGCAAACTAAAACATCGTAAGTCATTCATAAATACCTATTATTCTTAGTCGTCACTTTTTCTTTGAAAAATTGTAAAAAAAATCGGGACATTATCAGGAAAAGGGAGCGAAATAGATATTTCGGAATTTGTATCTCACGATTGTTTGACCACAACCGTAGTGAACACGGTCTTTGACTTCCGTGTTGGGTTAACTGAGTTGATAAAATATTTTGAAGACATTTACTAATTATAGATTGTTTCTATAGCTCACCTGGCCGAAGGTCGTGTGAGCTATTACCATCCCTTTGCGTCAGTCGTCGTCCTCGTTGACATTTAAAAAAACTTCTCCTCTAAAACAACTGTATAGATTTGGATGCAACTTTGAATGAATGTTTCGTAGGGTATTCTCACAAAGGTTATGCTTCGATTTTTGATCCGTTGAAAACATGGATGATGTTACTTAATATAGAACATAGGGGTCTGACCAAAAATTTTCGCATATGTTATGGTTAATGGAAAAATGCCACCATTTGATTGGATAATTAGCCGGGAATGTGAGTCTATATACCCGACTAGTGCCGTATACATAAGATTTAAGGAATAAAATAGCGGTTCCGGCTTTCGCTTCGGCATTATAGACTTCAATCTAAGATAATGATGCCGATAATGAGCTTCTTGCCTTCGAGTTTACCCTAAATTAATTTGAACCATGCCTATTTTATTTATATTTTGCATTTAGATTCCCCGGAAAAAAAATCTTCTTATTGTTTGTAAACATTTTACATTTCAGATACGACATAATTTCAGAAATCGGAATTGTTAGTTTTTGTTCGTGTTTTCAGTATGTATTGCAAAAAACTGGGTATATATTGTTTTCTTTTCAAGTGAATAGAGTCTACGGAACATATATTTAATCACTATTCTGACTCTTGAAATTACATAATTATCGAATTAATTAATTTCCGTGTTTTCGACTTGATTTGCAGAAATATCATGAATATTGAAATTACTTACTTGTTTGTTTAAAAGAAAAGCTATGCACCGTAACATAATAATTATTCAGCCCCTAGAAAGGGTATATAATGTGACAATCACGGATGCTGAATTATATTCCATTCGCCTTCTACTCATGGAATATGACTCATCATCCGTGAATGTCACTTTATATACCCTATCTAGAGCCTGAATCGATCCGGATTTCTTACGGGAGTCCTGGATTTATTAC
>JAULBM010013561.1:0-11591 GCA_032357055.1 Geukensia granosissima
CGTTTAATGTTCTTATGAAGCATATTCTTAGGAACGCAAGTAATATTTTTGACATGTGTACAATTTCATTGCATTTATAATAAAATGAGAAAAAAAAAATAAAATCACACACTGCCATATTTTCCCTCAATCTCGAAGATTTCCATAGAAAAGAATTTCCTGAATTATCGATAACGGCGTTCTAAACATCGATATCGACATCAACATCAACGATATCGACGATATCGATTCATAATAGGTAAACAATTTCTGAAATATTTAAACCTTTCTAATTAGAGAATTTCTCGAATTGTCGACATCGACATCGATATCGGCGATATCGACGATATCGATTCGAATGAGACCGAAGAAATTTGTAATATGATGTCTTCGTTGAAAAATAAAAACTTTTGATTTGTTTTTCGATATCGAAACCGATGTCGCTGATATCGACCATATCGACATTGTTAGATGTCTTAGACATGTATACTCAGTACTGCATGGTAAGAAATAAGATCGTGACAAGTCTTTGAATTCGTGAAGCGAAGCTCGCTAGGTCTGAAAATCAGCCAATCAGCTGCTTAGAACAACTTTCCCACACGTTGATTATCGATTTTTTCTCACACTGATTGGGAAGTGTGAAAACTTTATTAAAATTAGAGAAAAACATACACCAATGCGAAATCCGGATTTTGAATTTTACATGGAATGGTTTTTAATTATAGAATACTCGCATTAAAGTAGATCGGAATATAGATTTTAAATCAAGGACCCAAAGGGGTAATATTATTATTTTAGGCATGTGATTTGAGTTAACGGTTTTATGTGTTCTGTAGAAATGTGACCAATAGTCCGTATATGTTCAATAATTTTTCAGACTTATCTTTGGTCAATGGATTCAAACGGGGGGGGGGCAAAGGGGTTTACTTTATATTTTAAGACATTACTTGGACTCTTTTTACATACTTAATTTACCGTTTTATTTTTGTTATTGAATGGTTGAATATGTCATGCAGATGTACATAAAACTGACAATATCTTGATTTAAGTTCGGAGGTCTAAGCAATAGACCAAAATACTGAATGTAATGGAGTATTAGAACTTTTGCACTGTGCAATATTGGTTTGGAAAGCGGGGTATACTTTGTGGGGTGCGGATAACTGTCGGAACGTTAGTTTTGTTTTAAAGCGAAACAAAAAAAAATGTGTTTAGGACGAAATGTTGAGCAAAATATTTTTCCTTCAATTAAAAGTTGAGTAATTATCGAGACAGCTGTTTTGTGTGTATTTACGAAATCAATAAACATCGAGTTTAACTAGATTCATGCAGTACAGATGCAAAGAAACATTCTGGGATGCAACAGTAGATTATATTAGATAAAGAATTGGTAAGGTACAAGTGACCTTTTGTCAAATAAAGAGGAAACGGGTGGTAAGGTACAAGTGACCTTTTGTAAAATAAAGAGGAAACGGGTATGGGGTAAATGTATACGAAAACTGAATCATTTCAGAAAACATCAGTTGTTGTTCGATTTTAAGTCACCAATTATGTCTCCTAAAATATTCGGGAAACATATTCCAGCAATTAAAGCAATAAATGCATGAGAGAAACAAGAAATGTAAAGTAATTGATATTTTTCTCGCTAAAGCTCATCATTCTCGGCTCTAAATGATTATTCGGTATTTTATTCTCTAGGTACTAGTTGATTTTGACGTGAAATCATAAGCTCAGGAATTTGAAATTTTCTTGAGAATCTAAAAATTGAATCGATTGAGATAATTATCATTACCATACACCTTAACAGATATGCAGTGTAGTAAAAAATAATTTTCTAGCAAGCGCCATGCATAAAAAACATGAAACATGAAACAGATTCATGGAACTGATATCGGACTATATATAACCTTTATATTCAGTGCATTTGTTTGCATTCGAAAATAAATGTTTAATGTTAATGTTTGGTTTGCAGCAATGAGTGTTTTATTTTATTTTTTTTTGGAGATAAAAACGTACATAGTCGTTACAAAATATTCAGAGTAAAACATATCTTTATTTCATTTTTCTTAACTTTCTGGCTTTTCAATGGTTTAAGGTGTTTTGATTGCTACCAAATTTTCTCTTTATGTGTACATTTTACACATATAAGTATACAAATGGGAAGAACGTAATTTTGAACCTGTACATAGAACTGTTTCTGTTTTATCTTCAGTAAAGTTAGATGTCAAAGCAAGAGAAAAGAGAAGAAAAAAACATTTAAAAAGTACGCAGTGAAATTCAGGTATTAGCAATCGTTGTTTTTTTATTTCGTCAACAATCTATTTGATAAGAGAGAAAAATGCAAGGCATGCACTGTATATTTAAGAACTTGTATCGTGCCCCCAACGGAAATCTAGTGAATTTAGGCAACAGCTTAACGGGAAATTATGCAGTGCAAAATCCAGAAAAGATGGAGTTAGTTTCTTTCTGACATATATTCCATACTCTTCCTTTTAATAAATTCAAACTGGAAAATAAAAAAATCCATCCAGGTTAAATATTACTGATAACAGTACGCTAGACAGAAACATTAAAAAGTCCCGAATAAACGCTTCTATTTAAAGATGGTATTAAATGAACAGTGAGCAAGGCTGAAAACTGGAAAATATCCATCTAAGGATGTTGTTACCATGAACAGTTACCAAGTTAAAACATTGAAAAGGATCTACAATAAAAAAAATCATCTAAAAATGATATTACTGTGAACAGTAATCTGAGCAAAACTATTTCAAAGATTTTACAAAACAACTCGATTTTTTAAAATTCATTTAAGGTTTATTCTACTGCCTAAGGCAAAAGCATCTACAAAACAAAATGAAATAAATCCATTTCAGGATTATATATGTGAACAGTGAGCCAGGCAAAACATTAAAATCACTATATACAAAGAGCGAATCGTAAAAACGGTTGAATTGTAACACGCGAATGTGATTTCTGTACTTAAACGGCTTTTGTAAACAAACAGACATTCATTTTCACATTCTTTGCAAATATTTAAGTATGAAAGTAAAAATGTATTTGTTTTACTCCAGTTAGTTACATACATTCACAATAATCCTTACATGTAGTACGTCATTATTCATTGCCTCTATTACAAATTTTTATGTTTATAGGCACAGTTGTTGCTGCATGGTACAAATGAGTTAAACAGACAGAAAACGGCTGGAGAATCCTACTAAACATTATTTTTAGTTATTTTATTTAGGAAAAACTTAAAATAAGTTTGTCTTTTTTACTGAAACATTTGGAAATATTCCCGCAAAGTAAGGCTTCATCGTTCAGAGGCCACTATTGATTTTTGTTCCGATTTGTACATTGCTACTTCTGATTTTTGACAATGCGACGTCTGATTTCTTAAGAAGCGACTCCTAATTTTTATATTTAAAAGAATGTTATCAGACAATACATTGGTTTCTTCATTGCAAATTAGTTAAAGTAAGTCTTATTTCCGTGAACCATACTAGCTATCATACTGATATTGTTTTCCTTCAGAATATCAAAACACAAACAATGTTTTATTAATATCTGAATTTCGTGCATGTCAGAAAAATATTTATTATAAGTTAAACATTGGGCCGTGTCTTGTTTGTGATTGGCTGTGTAAATTTGCTCCTGAAAATTCATACTTGGACAATAACATTAATAAAAAGCCCAACTAAAATTTAGGGACTGCTGATCATGAACATTTTTAGATCCGGTATTGTGTTTCATTTCCACATGCATTGGTTAAAGAACCTATGATTATCCCTCTGTGTGTAAGTGTTGTTGTGTTCCGTCGTGGTCTAAGTCCTAAATTCTCAGTTGATTTCGATTTTCCCATCTTGACTGACCTAGTGTGAAATATGTGATTTAAGATACATGTCTTTGAGACACTCCCTTCCCCCCATGAAGCATATACATGTATTTCAAACATCTATGTTACCATAAGCCCTTCAACAATGGATAAAGATCAATACCAAACGACAAGCTATGAAAGGTCATAAAAATAAAAATGAAACGATAATCAAACGAACTAATAAACGGGCAATTTAAATTACAATGTAAATAAAACGAATAACAGCGAATAATAAAACAACGAAATCCACTGGACTATAGGTTCATGGCTTTGGACAGACACAAATAGTATGCAGAAGTCTTAAACATGTTTGTGAGCGTTCAAATCTCTCCTAATCTCGGACAGTGATGTGGCAAAACGACATCAAACGAACCTTAAAAACTGATCGCGTCCATCTTCTGAAGAGGGTTCACAGTATTTAAACAAGATATGACATGATGAACCAACTTTAAAGATGTGCTCGCTGTTTTCATGTTTTTTCGCGCTTCCTTTTCGTTAACGTCGACTTTAAGATCGTCATGTGATATTTAACAATCAGTTAATATTTACGTTGAGGGATGGTTTGAATTAAAAATAAAAAGGTAGGATGCAAATTGAAAAAGGCATGTTAATATTTGAGAAGGATAAAATGCAGCACTAATTTCCTTAGATTTGAATAGTGTAGCATATTGAAAATCTAGGCGCCCAAGCGTATCGACAGAAACAGGGTTTTTTTCTAAAAAGGGATCCAAAGCTACTTCTAAACGCACCCCAAATAAAATAAAATGGTTGCTCCTTGATAGGGATGCAGATAAAATTCGATACATATCATGTAACACCGGCATTAAATGTTTATATATTTTACCACGATTTCCATATTTACCATACATGAAAAGACAAAATGTCAAATATTCATTCAAAATATCGGAATAAAACAACGAAATGTCCTAAAACATACATATACTTGGTTGTGCTGATCCAACTTAATGTTTTAAGTTGAAAGTCATGGGTAAATTTTGGTACGAGGTTATCGTATTTCTACCATAAGTCATAGAACTAATTCGTCGCATGTGTAAAAAAGTAAAAAAAATCAGGTAGAGCAGTGTCCACAATCACGCACTGCGTGAACAATAATCATATGTCGCATTGCAATGACTCTTTATTGAAAACAACTCTTTATCATCAATTATACACGATTAAATTGCGATTTTCGTAATAAGTTATTAACTCAAATATATTACCTTTAATTTTAAGTATTTATGATAATGTAGACGTTGAGAAAACGCATAATATTTGTTTATGGGTATGTTTGCTTAAAAATGTCAAGTGTTATCTAGTTTTCATATTATTATTTGTGTGAGACGTTATTCTTGGAAATGAATTTTCTTTCTTGTTGTGAAATTGGTCGTCGTACCGGATGTTTTTCTCGTCTGATTATTCCCATAATACTGCTGGGTACAGAACATTCGCGGGTTACACAAATCAACCGTTTTTACGATTCGCACTTTGGATATAGTCAGTAGCAATAACAGGCCATTTTTAAAATTTGTTCAAAATATAACATATTATATATCAAAAGAAAGGTCTTTTCAAATGCAACAAGATGGTGCAAATTTTATCTTCATAGGTCAAATAATAAAAAAGTTATTCAGCCTCAAAGTTTGTGACGTGTCCCCCTTTTCTGCCGAAAATTGAGAAGTTGATAGCTTTGTGAAAAATTGTCAAAAAACTATCATGTTACATATCAAAATGGAGATCTTTTCAAATGCAACAAGATGATGCAATTGTGGTCTTCCTTTGTGAAGTATTAAAAAAGTTTTTGCTTCTGGCATGTTCAATTAATCCCCCAAACCCTTTTTCCGAAAAATAAAAACATTCGAAAGTCTTAATAAATGTTATTTGGCATACAGTTAGCTAAAAATAAGTAAATCATTAGACTGAACTGCAACAATAGACACTATAAAATGGTAACTGCATGTCAAATTATTCAGAAATGTATACATAACATGCAAAAGTTCCACAAATTTTTGAACGACACAATATGTGCAATCATAATACAAAAACGTCCACATATACTACTTTTGATAAGATGCAGAAATCTAAAAGCTTTGAAGTTAATATTTAACAATTTACATGCCTTAAACTTTGATGATCAGGTCTCCTGCCTCATAGTCCTGTAGCAGTTTGTAGGTGTATATTGCAATGTCGTTGTTGTATTTAATGTTGTACCATTGAGCGAAACCAGGCACCTGAAGTGGACAATAATTATGTTATTAGTCATTCAAAATTAAATTAAAAAAACAAGTGAAGTGGCATATATTACTACATTTTTATCCAGCATGTTAAAAACATTTCAAAATAATCAGGCTATACATTTATAATTTCTATATGATATATACACATGTAAATAAGCAAATAATGTATTCTTTCACAACAACATGTAAAGTTTAAAAGATTAATGAAAAACAATTATCTGCAGGTATTATTACTTTACTGGCTATTAATTTACAATTTAGTTTCTATTCATAATGAGATAATAAAGACATGTATTTATAGATGCATACTTTTTTTCAAATCTTGAAATGTATGACTGAATCAGATTTAAAATAAAATCATACGCATGTAAAATATACGTGTTCATTGCTTATTTTATACCTTAAAATAACACATTCTAACATGCATGTAACAAAACAAAGCAGGGAAAAGTACATAAACCATTACAAGAATAAATGGTGGTTGTTTGTATCTTTCCCTTGACACATTACTTTAGCAAGAAAAATGCAAAGTAAGGTGTCAATATTCAATAAAAAATGCAACACATGCATAACACAATAAAATAAAGTAACAAAAGAAATCTGTGTTTTCTGCAGCAAAAAAAAGAAAAAAAAATCAATCAGCCATTCTTAAGTAAGTATACCAAGAGTACAGGGCTTGAAATACATTTCTTTTAAGATCTTTCAGTATCACTGTTGGCAAACATTACAATGAGCTGCAGATAACACAGGGACTACAATGCAAGCAGGGTTATATTGGTATTCTTACAGAAAGTTACATTCAAATTGACTTCAAAGTATCCCATTTTTTACAGAAATCACCACTGATCATGAAACTTACAAAAAACCCTGTTTGTTGTATCTGAACAAGAAATAACTGCAACGTCTGATGTAGAAACTGGGTGTTTAATATCTGCGAGATAACATGGCCATCATACCACTCATCTTTTTCACCTTTTTCGAACCTGTGTCTTATGTTTTTTCCAACAAGAGAAAATCTGGTAGTTTCTTTCAACTGACTCTCATCCGGGATAGTAAATGATTCACTAATTAGTTTTTTAACATTATCACGCATTTCCATCCATGTTAATTCTTTTCTTTTTTTGTTGACAGTTTTAGAAAAATTCAAAATTTTCTTATCCTCTGTTGACTGAAGTAAAATGTTTTTTCTAATTTGAGATTTTAGGGCCTCAAGTTTTTCCTTGTCTTTCATGCTATTCAACATAGTGTCCACCTGCTCCACAGATTGCCATTGTCCCCAGTATAGAATGTCATTTGTCTGTAAAAGATTCTCTGCTGATTTTCGTTCTCTAGCTGCTTGAGCTTTTTAAGGGTCTCTTGAAGGTTGGCATATTTTCGCTGTGCTATTGCATCTTTTCTTTCTTTGTACAAAGCTCTAGTCTTCGCAACATCTTTGTATGCATTGTTCATAATTTTGTTAATTTCTTCAGGACTTTTACTGTCCAACCATTCACTCGTCTTGTTCATAGAAAACATCACGTACGCTTCTGCTGACAGAGTCTTTATGTGCGGTTTGTACCGCATGAGGCCATCAAGGTATGCAAATACGCTTTCGCTAAATTTGTTGTGCTTTGCAACGCTTTTTGTTACCTCAATCTGCTGATCTGTAGGGTTATCAAACAAACCACCTGGAAGATGATCCCGAAAGTGATTTTGGGCAAGCTTAGTAATGGCTGGCAGGACTATGCCTAATATGGTACATGTGTCACCGTCATATTCAGAAGGTGAAATCAGTTTTTCAAATACCTTGTCCTTTTTTATGTACGTGTTTTCCCCAAATGGTAATTTTTGTCCAGTCATGAAAGTATCAAGGTCTTGTGCTGAATCACGAAGAAATGTTGTTAATTCTAAGTAATGTCTATTCATATCCATGATATGGACATCTTTTTTTTCTATCAAATTCCATAAAGGAGACGTGATAAGTTTGCAAATAAGTCCAAGTGCTTTACATCCAGCGATAAAAAACGGGGTTTTAAGATCATGTAAAACCCACTGGTTGGATCCATGATCTTGAAGGAAAGTCTTCATTTGTTCATGAAAGAAGTATACTATTCCAGCGTTATGAAATAAAATGTTGAAACGGTTCCCTCTGAAACTTGTAAGAGGAAAGCTGTGCATATTATTTACTTTTAAGAAGTCTTTTATGAAACTCATAAAGGGGCCATGGCAACCATTCTTGGCATCGCCATTTAAGGCAAATGCCTTACATGCTGTTCTTATCAACCGAAGTACTCCTGACTCTGTTTTTTTTTTTCTGAAAACTTTTGTTAAGTATTGGAACTTCTCCATCAAAATTGGTATGCTCTACCTCCACTAAACTTTTGTTTGCTGCTTCGGCTATATGAACAAGCGAATGTAGTCCGCAAAAAAAGTTGTTTAGTCGTGAAATTACTCTCTGATCCTCCTCAGCTAAATCATTCCATTCTTGGACGATATTCGGTAAAATTTCCTTCCTATAAGATTCTAATAGTTCGTTGAATTTTATTTCTGTTGCGGCTCGATCTGATATAGTATTTCTGATATTATAAAGTATAGTTGTTGATGCTAAAGATTCAGCTGTATAATATCGTTGATCAAGATCAAAAAGAATTTCCTTAAAAACTTGAAGAGTATCTTTTCCAGATTTTGTCAGTAATTCTCGTAACCCCAAAACATAGGGATTGCCTTCATCATCTCTAACAGCATAGACTCCAAATTTGGTCCCAAATTTCGATGTCTCATCAGTTTCTATAGTAGTATTTTGTTTTTCAGAAATGGAATCAGCTAACTGGTTTTGTGCAAGAACTAACCTTTGAATATTCATGTTATTTACAGTTGTAGCACTAGGTAATCTGTCTGGTACTTTGCCTGCAAGTTTTAAACATGCTTCTATAACAGGCCCTACTCTTGTGGTACTGACGTGATTATTCAATAAGGTATGTACACATGTTTGAACTTCAGGTTTGTATTTTTGGGTAACTTCATCAAAAGGTATAGTTTCATCTTTGTACTCATTCAAAGCCTCCTTCTCAATATCTCTTTCATTAATTGTCTCTTTAAGTCAAAGTTTTCTTTTTTTAAACTTTCTATTTCATTTTCCAAAGACTTTTCATTATCATTTGGGTTCTCGCTTTGGTTGTGTTTTTGATTGCCTATGTTTTGTAATTGATTCTCAAGCTTTTTAACTTTGATGTGATGGTATGTCTCTCTCATTTCAGTCCTTTTAAGTTCAACAGTTTTTTCCTTAGCCTTATCTAACTCAGTTTCAGTTCTATCGATTAGTTTTGCTTTTTCTTCAACTTCTGTCTGCAGTAACTTATTATTCTTTCTTTCTGTGTTTAATTCCTCGCTGAAAGTTCTTATTGCAAGTGAAGAAGCTGCTTGGTCTGGGCTTAAATGATTTAATTCCTTTTCAATGGGAGTAGTATCCTGATGCTGTGATGAACATGGAAAAATGAACTCTTGATTCAAGAAGGAATTTAAATTGTCCGGATTCCTAGCTTTTTTCAATTTCTTGCATGTTTCATATGTTCTTTTAACTTTTTTATAATAAGTGTTGAAGGAGGCACTTTTCCCTAACACCTTACCCTTTTCCAAAAAAAAAAAAAATTCGGCCACTTCTTTATTGTTTTTGTTTCCAGCAAACTCAAAATTTCTTCATGTTTAATTACAGACATATTTGGTGGTTCTAATGGCTCTTCCAAAAGTTATTACAGTTTGTGTTTCCTTGTTACTAGTATGTTGTGTATGTTCCACTAAATCTTCTACAAAAATATCTGATGAGTATAGCTGTAAGAGACCACTTACTTCAGTTTTTGCAGATTTATTCAGTTCTTCTGTTTGATCTTCTTCTGTTTGATCTTCTATTTTTGTTAATGAAAAAATATATAACTAATCAATATTCAGTTGAAATGTAATTTTACACACAGTATTGATGGACATGCATTAACAAATATGCAGAACATATGTTTCCCAAACAACCGAAATATAAAAAGTCTTTATGAAGAAAGGAATAAAGCCCATGTTCCTTGACAAGTTGAAATTTTTTGCGTTCAATTTTTTTCACATGCACAATTCATTTTCTATTTACCATGTTTAACAGTTTTAACAGATTTTTGGCAACTTGGTATGTCTTTGTTCAGATTTCAATATTCATGAGACTTTAATTTTCCTATTTGTTTAAAATTGCACTACAACAAATATTTAAAAAAAAATTAAATCATAACTCAAGTTTTACCTATCAACCGTATCTTTTTTTCTTTTAAAAGCTGGACATGGAATGCGACAGAGCTGACTTGCTGAGGTCTCCAATAGCAACTGAGTTTCAGACACTTCAGTCACACTATTTTTTCTCTCGGCTGGTTGGTTTATAATGATTTGGCTGAAAAAAAAACATATTAAATCTAACTTAATTCATTAAGCAGGCTAATTAGTATCATTTAAAACTACAAATTTACGAAATACTAATAATATGAGGCTAAACTAGGACAAATGACAAAATCATGTAGGGCCCTATCGCCTAGGCCTAATTTCTTATAAACAACTAATTGTAAGTACTTCAAAAACAATATGCTTCATCTTTTAGTGTACGTTGTGTATAAATTTCTTTACAATCGGTCAAAGCATACTTGAGTTGTCGTACGACATACGTAAGTCTAAAAGGCGGACAAAATGACTACTTATATACATATCGCATGGCCGTAATTAACGACTGAGTCATAATCATGATAATATTCTACCAAAATTTTTTATAATAATACTTTATTCTGCAAAATCTAATCTTAATTAGGTTAAAATAAAAAGACAAAACATGGTCATAATATCGGTAATTCATAATTCATTCGAAATAAAGCCTCATCTTATATACATGATATATAATTGTAATTTTTTAAATTGTAAATTTCATATCATATAGTTGTATATGTAGTTGTAGACTGAAAAGTTACCTATCTGTATCACTAAGTTCAATACCCGGAAATTGACTCTTTTCTTCACTATCAGCCTCAGGAAGCTGGCTATCTTCGGCACTTAAATGTTGAAGTTGACTATCTTCACAATCAAGAAGTTCAAGTTGACTATATTCAGTATCAGGAAGTTGACTATCATTTTCGAACCAATCTGAAATATCTTCTCCACAATAACTTCGAAATCTTGACATATGGACCAGATAATGTTTACAACTGAAAAAAAAGCAAGAATTACTTATTCAATTTTTAGACACAGACCATTTGATTTTCAGGCGGGGTGGAGGGTGGGATTTGTAGGAGATGCTGAGGGGATACTCATAAATCAGTGAAATCGCTCTTAAAGCTTAACAATTTTTGTCCTTTCACGTATAGAAGTTGAAAAAAATCGTTGGAATCACATATCACGCCTATTTTTGGGATATTTTATCGGCTATTCATGTATAACGCTTCCCCTTCAGGACCCTCTTTGTGTGCAGGTCAGTAAATTATTTTTGCCCGCTCTGTGGGCCAGATTATTTTTTT
>JAULBM010013572.1:0-11591 GCA_032357055.1 Geukensia granosissima
AACAAACTATGAAAAAATAAATAGAATTTCGTAATATTTTCAAAAAAGACTCTTTACACTTTATAAAATTAGAATATAAAAAGAAAAGTGTGGGTTAATGGGCAAAACTTTTTAATGCACTTAAATGGATGAAACCAGAGGATTCCGAAAATATGACAAAAATCAAAAAGATGAGCAGCGAACATCCTTAAATAGTTCTAATTGCTATTGATATTTATACAATAATCTCTTCTTTACACAGATATTAATAATCTTGGCATTGCGTCTATCTTCTTTTTCCTCACGTTTTTTGACGACACACTATAAAATCGTCGGATTTTTAAAGAATGAACCACAAGGAGTAGCATTGGCTTACATAACAGTTAATTAGAAAGATTAAAATCGACATGAAATTGTTCTGAACAGTGACCAACCATCTGAATGAATTTATATTGTGACTGATTGAATGCTTTGTTATGTCATAACATATTACAACACAATTCAAGGTTTTTAGTTAAAATCAAGACGTTCCTATAAAATTAGCATTTCAATCAGAATTAAATTTGGGTGTAAAACCAAACAACCGTTAAATGGTTGACGTTTCCGCGATCAAAGTCTGTCGTCAAAAATTAGCAAAATTTTTGTCATCATGAAAATCTACAATCAAATAAATTAAAGGGCTTACTTAAGTTAACCTATTTTCAACTAGAATTGATGTACATTGGTGGAATATATTCGTATTTACAAAGAAGTTTTTGTCAGGAAATCTTTTAAACCCAAATTCTTCACAATGACTTTAAAGAAAACCGCCACAGTGCCTACAAAATAAATTTATAAGAGTACATAAAAAAGTAAAAACAACAGAACAGTTAAGATATAAACAAACTATACAATTAAGGCAAAAGTGAAACAAAAAGGTAGCATTTTTTTTTTACCAGAAAGCCTTTCTGTCACGGAAAGATTGGAAAAATGTCTCCTTTTAAAATTTTTCATCTATATGATATTGTCACTATGTAAAAAGTTGAATACCAGTTTCTCATTGAATTTCTGAGAATTCATCTATTGCGGACTTACCTTGATTATATTTATTCACAAAATGCACTATCATGATAAAGGTCCCTCTGTACCTATTATTTAATAAATATTTGCTTTCTAAGGTAACGGTTTAGTATTTATCAAACCAGCCATAAAAGCACTGTACATTAATGTGCTTGATATTTGGATCAGAAAATTCTTTTGTATATCTATCCCCGTCGTTCGGAAATGCAGGATTTTTCAAAAACATAAAATTCTTCTGTAATACATAGTTTTATGAAATGATGTTGTCGTTGACATCCGTGATACCTTGCACTCGGTTGTCTAGTATACTGTTTTCATTTGAAAAATGATTGTCTTCTATTTGGCTAGGAAAGTTTACGTTATTAACATTCTTGTGAACACTTAGTCTTTGTAAGTCGGAGAGGGAGGTGTATCCATAATTATTCTGAATAACAGCATAGTTGTTATTATCCTCTTTATCTTCACGTTGCACTTGTGTTCTGGCGTCTTCCCTCTTACGTTTGTTCACTGTATCTTCATATTTCACTCGTGTTGTGTTGTCTAGCCCCTTAAGTTTGCCCATGTCATCTTCACTTTGTACTCGTGTTGTGTCGTCTGGTCTATTTTGTTTGTCCACTTTTCCTTCACGTTGTACTCGAGTTGTGTCGTCTGGCCCCTTAAGATTGTCCACTTTATCTTCACGTTGCACTCGGGCTGTGTCATCTGCCACCTTTAGTTTGTCAACTTTATTTTCACGTTGTACTCGGGTTGTTTCCTCTTCCCCTTTTAGTTTGATCTGTACTGTGCTACCTACATCTTGATCTGAATAAATAATTGGTTCACTGTCAGAAAGTAATGAATTTGTTCCATTATTATTTGCCGATTTCCAGAGATCATTTATATCAACATAACCATCCATACAAGAACTTCTGGATAATTCGAGACCCAAGTTTCTGTTTGCTTCTGGGCAGGAGAAATTCTCGATTTCGACAATGACTTTTGAAATAATGTCTTGAGAATCATTTGCGTTTTTATTCCCCTCAATAGAAAGACTGTCGCATTTTGGTCCTCCTGTAGAATTGTTAGGTATTGAAATTCTGTCTGATGATAGTTTGGAATCACATAGTTCAGATTGATCAAAGAAAGGGCATTTTTCTCTTTCATCATAATCTCTCTCCTTATTTATACAAAGTGCAGAATCAGAGTGAGAATTTAGTAATTTACTATCACCTACAATGATTTGGTTACTTTGAGAAAAATTTGTTCCATGACCTGAAATATTATTTTCTTCAAATGCTGGCAGAATAGAGTCTGACGAAAAAGGATTTTCATTAGAGGGCATACAGTTGGTTGATGGAATGTTACCCAGTGCAAATCTGTCTTTATCGTTACTGGTAATATTTTCTTTTTGGTCTGAGCTCGAAATACTATCTTCTTTGATGTGCACAGATGTTACAGGGCTGAGTGAGTTAACAACTGAGGATTCATATTTCCAAGATGGATCTGTCTGTAAATTGCCGCTGCTAGTCTGGAAACCTACAATGATAGAAGTACTTGCATTTGTCTTGTTAAGCATTTAGAAATTAATAACCATATAACTAAATTATAGTACAAAGGCTCATATGGGTGACTGCGGGGTGTTTTTTTCAGTTTCATTTATTTAAGCATTCATTGAGGGATACAGCAATTAATAAGAAATTGAAGAAAATGGATTCAGCCCTTTTTGAAGGTCTTGTGGGGCCATATAAATTCAATCATTTCCCCCATTTCTTATTGAAGGTGATTATAGTCTACTTGACATTTACCTAATTTCTTCCTTTTGGTAATATATTTCTTAAATCTATCAGTATATTATCATCATGCTAACAGATTTCCAATGATACTCAACCGCTCTCATTTCATGCCAAATTTATAAGCACAAGTAGAATGTGCTGTATTTAATAGAGAAAACCATTCAGCATGGTCTCTGAATGTATTTAAAAAGGGCATGTTATGTGATCTAGGAAAGAAACTACAATCTTTGAACAATTTAACACTTGGCATTTTCCTCAATTGTTTACAACAATAAATGCATGTTCGTATTACAGAAAAAAATTTATTTAAACTTTTGTTTTTTTTAATTTTCTTTTCCTTATTTCTATATTATTTTTTTTTCTGAATGCTATTAGCATCTGACACTCATTTAAAACAGAAAATACCTGAAGTAAGTATATCTTCATTTCCAAACAAAATTCCACCAATTTTAAAATAATCATATGGTAAATGAACTGTAACAGGTCTTGTGGCAGACTGGTTTTCCATTGGTATATAATATTGTGATGAATCTTTATTTTCCATTCTAATGTAACTGGTGCTATTATGATTCTTCAATTTAGGATCTTGACCTTTTCGAGATATTTCTTCGTTTGAAATGTTCTGGTGTAAAAAGTACCATGATAATAAATTTGAATCTATTTATTTGCACTGACAAATAGGAAAAATGTGAAAATAAATACATTTAGTATCTAACCAATACCGATAGATAGTGTAAAATTTAACATGGAAGGGGATGCCACATTACCAACGGGCAAAGGCGAGGTGGCAGTAAATTGTTATATCTAAATCTTCAGTTTTTGAAAAAGTCCATTGTTGAAGCACATGTAAATATTTCGACCCGCTTTCGGACTTTTGAACAGAAACCTATATAAAACAAAGGGTCTGGTGAATGCATATAATTTTTTTATGTAAATCATTTTAGCAAGAATTTCAGGCTTAAAATGATTAACAATCAAGAATTAAACGGACCATCTAATCGAAAATTGTCTGTAAAATCATTTCGACGTTTTTAAGATAAAAATAACGAGGAAGTATTGAAAATAACTTATTTTATCCGTATCAAATCTGTTGATTATATCCCAACTATGTATCAAGCAGGAAAGTCAATCCTGCTTGAAATCTAAAGTATATATATATCAAGATGTTATGGTTCAATTGAAGATGGTAAGTTTTCAAATCATTGAAATCTGAACCCCTGATACTACTGGCAGTTAAAACATGTCATTTTTTAGCCCGATTCAGTAAGATATATATGTCTGGGGTAAAACCGCTAAAGCAATGATGAATATATATGAGATCTTGACCATTTGATTTTCAGGGAAAGAAAAGAAAAGAAAAAATGATAAAAAATCTGAAAGTCGAAGAACAATTGACACAAATTACACACCTAAATGATTACCGCTTAGATATTGATTTTAGAGCTTATTCCAAGCTTTTGTTCCTTTTGTTTACATTTTATCTTTAGTTTGTTTTAAATTTGTCTTGTCTTGACTCTTTGGGCTATGCACTTTTGATCTCTCGCATGGGTATTCTACACTGGACTTACGTAATAGGTATCTGACTCCAGACTGCCAAATAAAGTTTCTCTGTGGATATGCTATGAACTAGATTATGACCTTATATGTAGTTAGAATACTCTTGCCAAAAGGTTATAAACGAACTAGTACTGACGTATAATGGTATAAAACTAATAGAAATTTAAAATTAAAACATACCAAAGCTTTATTGTCAATTCCAACATCAACGAATCCTTTGTCATTATCATTAACTAAGGTATTATTGTCCTGAAATAATAAAACAATAACAAAAATATCAGTGCAATATTTCAAAAGGTGAACTGAGTGAAGACTACAAAATTTCCATACCTATACGGCCATTTAATGCCTCTTCATTCCACATAAGATAAATTTCGAGTACTAGAATGTTGGAAAGATAGTTTAAACCTTTTCGACATTGTCAATTACATGTATACGTAATATTATCTCATTCGTCTTGAATTGCATTTGCTTTTGGGCCATTCAAAAAATCTTAGAGTTTTTCTGTTCTTCTTATTTTCGATCCCTAGTATGGCTGATGAAGGTTAATCCAGAAAAGCACCTTTTATATTTTGCTTTTGACTTATTGTCATTAATTTGTGTAAGATTTGGATCGTATCTTTCTGGCATATATTCCATTTTCTTTATTTTTAATAGAAGTTGTTTTAAATTCAACCACTGCTGAAAGATTTCCACAGTAATACAGTAGAAGTCAAATAATAATTTGCAACCTGTTCAAAAATGTTTACTGGAAATAACTTTTTACATGATAATAGTTCTGGTTAATCAGAAAATTAATTCGACAATGCTTAGGTAAACAAGTGAGACCTGATGATGTCTGGTAATTCGTCGCTCGCATTACTTCCGTAAAATCAAAGGATAAATATTTCCTGCTAATATGCACAACTACATATGATGCTCTTACTGTATACCAAGTTTCAATGAATTTGGTTGGGTGGTTTCAGAGGAGTTGCCCTGACAAGGTCATTTATGACTATTTTCTAAGGTCCAAGGGGAATAACTCCAAAAAAATAAGGGGATCGAAATTTCCTGACGATATGCATAACTACATGTGATGTCCTTTCTACATATCAAGTTTCATGAAAATCGGACCAGTAGTTTCAGAGGAGTTGCGATGACAAGCTTATTGGGACGGACGGACAGATAGACGGGCGGACGGAGTGACCCGGCTCCTAGACATGCTTCCGCCGTTGGCGACGCAGATCACAAAAAGAAAGGTATTCATCTTTCTCCGCATGAGAACGAATGTAGATTGTTCTCTGTGTTTGCCGTTTTAACGAAAAAGAATGGAAGAGTTAAACAGTCATGTTGGTTTTTATTTTAAGGCAAGCATATATAATAATTTGCATTAAAGAGGTTGTAATTACTTCCCAACGCACGCAATACCAACCCAAATAATAAAATTTGATGCCAAAGAATATACAATAATTTAAAAATTAGTTAAAACTAAGCATAATGTTTTCTGCACTTGATAAAAAATGTGTTGCACTTACCATACGTTTAGACGGTTGAATCGTGATATGATCAATAACAGGTTTTTCAAATAAAACTTTCCGCCAATGAAATCTAGAATCAAGAAAAATAGGCATCATAACAATTTCAACCTAAATTTTTTGAAGAAGGAATTAGACTTTACGATGTCAAGAAAATACAAAAAAATATCCATCAGGTTAGGTATAGTGTATTTTATACAGAATTTGTTATCATTCGAAAAAACAACGCTTTATAACATTCAGTATTTACAAAACAATTCATACAATTATCTTCAACTCTCTTGACAAAGCTTAATATTATGCTATATACTAAAATGAACGAAATGGAGTACACTCATTATAATCGTGTTTGTAACGGTGTAAAAATACAAAATTACCAATATTGAATAAATATAAAAAAATTTTGGGTATGCTATATGTACATTCCAAGGAGTCACATCTCATCAATATACCGAAATTTAGGAAGTCAAAGATCTAAACATAGCAAAAGTAGCACTCAAATCCAAACATTTTAGGAATTAATTGTTTTTAGGATAGATAACTTCAAGGAATTTATTTTATAAAGGATTGCACTTTGGAATTATAGATTTTTATGTTGCAAGAAAACGAGATCTGTGATCCTAATTTTTCTTTTTATATTCTGATAATATATGATAAAAGCTATCTTCTCCTGTTTTATTTTAGAACTCAATCGTTGTCAAGAAAATGTAGTTTTCCCTGTATAATCAACAGAAAATGGAGAATTTTGCACAACCCGTTGTTTGAAAACGAGTTCGGTGAAAAAGATATTTGATTACAATTTTTTGAATAGCACAATATAGGTCATCTTTTGACAAAGTATTAAGAAATTCTATAGATTTTTATTTAGACACCCCAACCTCCTTAAAGAAGTATAAATTCGAATATGAAGTTATTGATCAAACTGAACAAGATGGAAAATAGATGGCTCTCAGTCCAACCCATACTCCATAAACGGACCCAACAGACCAACAACTCAAGCACGGATTTTTTCTCTAAATCTTTCACAAAATCACGGATTAATTTTCACCAGATGCGCTAGGAGCCGAAATATTGTAAGCCGAAATTATAAAAGAATTTGAGAAAATTCAAATCTCCGGACAATACCAAAAATGCTACTAGTATATGCCGATGAACAAAATTGAGAAGGGCTCATTTTAACCGTTTTGAAGTTTTCTCTTATAACAGAAATATAGAAACAGCCTGTGTAACCAATTCTTCTCGACTGGTGAAAATTGCCAACAAGGAATTTTATCTTTAATACCAATTAATTCTTATCAATTTAAAAATAGTTTTTTTACTAAAATTTGAGTATCGACAAACAGAAAAAATATCGAGTTTAAATTTGTCATTGTTGAATTTGCTGTGATATCATTTAAACTGCGATAAAGTCTGTTTGGTATCCTTTTAATTCTTGTATTCTTGCGTCAGTCAACTATTTATGATGCAAGTATTTTTAAAGGGAAACCTACATTTTGATGTTTGGTTTTATAATCATTGTCTATTTTATAAATTGCATAATTCATTGTTTTTCTTTGTATATTAGTCTTTTTTTTAATTTTACCTTCTTTTGGCTCTCAGCCATTATGAAAAAGGGGCGGGTTGTTTAAAAACAACTCGTTATCCCCCACTGGACGACCACTGTCCCAGGTCTTTTTTTAATGTTTAAGTCGAGTTAAATCGGAGCTAATCATATTAAGTTGTAAACCTGTAGTTCATGGCATTTGGATATTTTGTAAAGATACGTCTATGTTTAATTTCACGTTACATTTTACTTATAAGCTATGTATTAAGTCACAGTTTTTTAAAAAGGTATGTTCATGGATGTAAAGGTGACAAAATAAAAAAAATAAAACCTCAAAAAAATTTGAGAATTACACCGTCGAATATCAGGTACAAATAATTGCAAATAAGCAGACAAACTGTTGGTGACATAAAGTTCATATTGACATCAGCGATAAGAGGCTTGACATTCCGAAACTGTCGCATTAATTTTTATCTATGTATTTTCCTGACAAATGTGGAATTCCCTTTAGGATATTACAAACCTTTTATATTGTATATATTAATACAATATTAAAAAAATAACAGTTTTAAACAAAAATAATCCACAGTCAAATAGATCAACTGTCGTCCGCCTAATCTTCAATTGTGTCTCTTGAGAAATATATAATGAATTTTGCTTTGATAATGAGGTATCGATAATTGTAGAACCAATACCTGGAATCCAGTTGCAATAAAATGGCTACAATCACTGATATAACAACAGCAACAACCACCACCAATATTATGGCCTTGATATTCCTCGCCTCTGAAAACAAACATTCATGTCCTCTTGATATTATTTTGAATATGATCACGACGGGTGCCACAAGTGGAGCAGGAGTTGCTTAAACCTCCGTGGCACCTGAACTCACTCTAGTTTTTGTAGGGTACAGTGTAGTGTTGTGTGTTCTATGTTTGTTTTTCGTTTCATTTGTTAGCTATGGTCTTGACTGTCTTTGGACGATTTCTGTCTGCTCCTTTGGAATCTTCGAATTCCTTTTACATATAATTTCGATGCTATGTAAACCAATCAACCTCCTGATTACATTAGAAATTTTAGGTTCTTATTATATTTATCAGTGCAGATCTGCTACTTGTTCTATTGCAGCCGATTCAATTGACCGATGCTTACACTATTTATGACTTTATTTAATGGTGTGATAGTTTGCCCAAATGGTTGACATTAACCTAACATAATTTTCAAAGAACTGTCCAAAACATACCGATTTAAGAGAAGTTAATTACCTGTGTCGTCTGGTACTACAGTTGAAACATTGTAGTTTTTCTCCCCAGGTAGGCTAAATTTGCCAGCAGAAGAAACGGCTTGAACCCATACCGCATAACGTGTACCACCTTTTAGATTATTAATTGTATACTCCATGTATACGTCACTTATTGATGTATTAATTTCGCTGGTTCCATTTGCCCCTGTAAAATAAAAAAAATGACGGTTAATGGATATTTTTTCTGTGGTTTTACTACAATTCTACATTTCAATCAACATGGCGTCGCTAGTTAAATACAAAATTCAAAGAATGTATTTAATTTTGGTGGTTCTAAATTATGTTTATAACCAAAAATACGACTTTTCAAAATAGTTTTCATACTGATTTTAAACTGGAAACCAGAAGCGGTATATACAGTAAAGTGATGCCAGAATCAAAATAATAGTACTTATAATAAATATACGAAAATACTGAAGCTAAATCCATTTAATGATATTGCTATGGGTACACAAAGATATTTCTTTATAAATATCAATTCCACAATGATTGTTGCGCCCAGGACAAGGAGTTCGTGGATTCCAAGATTTTGTTTCTTTTGTTTACGTTTTATCTTTTGATTTGATTAAATTTGTCATGTCTCTGTAGAATGTGCACTTTTGATCTCTCGCATGGGTATTCTACACTGGACTCATATGGCAACGAGAAAAAAATAAACGGATGTCATGTCAGCAAAGAAGTGCTAACTACTAGGATGGTGACTAATAGTAGACGGCTACCAGATAGCAGTCTTACTGTTTGTACATTTCAATCTAAAAAAAAATAATATATACCTGCCACACATTCCATACTGTCATCTAACATAAGACACCAATACAGTTTATATTTTTGGACATAAGGAGATAAATGATCACAAACTGGTCTGGTCCAAGACATGGTAACTGTCGTTGATTTTTGTCTCACAATCTGTACTGCTTTTGGTCTTGTAGGTGCTTTAAAAGAAATGTGTAGACCATGAAGTGTAACAGAGTAATGGTGCTAGTGATGATGTATGGATTATTCTAAAACACTTAAAAGATTGAACTATAAGCCCTATAACTAGCACCGTATTATGAAGATTTACAGTATTTATATTTAAATACAAGCATCACAGCAAAATAGATGAATAAACATTGTTGATATTTTGAACAAATAAAACATTTAGTGACAGCATAAAAGCATAAAATTTCAGACTCCCAAGTTTTACAAGATACACAAGTTTATTTAAAAATCAAACAAACATACCTACACAGACAAAATATTTTAAAAGAGCAATTTTTTAAAGTTTTTATTTGTTTCGATATATTTCCAGGATTGCACCAACAAAATTCTTGTACAGAAAAAAATTCATTATTCACAGAGATATCATTTTGGTTCAAGCTTGGAAAAGTATTTTTATTTGTATTAAAAATTTACATTTTAGAGGATTTAAAAACTGTCAATATCGCTTGTTGTGGCGTCAGTAAAACGTAGGTTATCCTTAGTAAAACTTTTACTTTATTTAGATCTTTGAAGGCACAATACATGAGAATAAATTTATATTTTTGAGAATTCAGAAATAGGTACCAAATACAGCACCTATTTAATTAAACCTTTTAAACAAAGTAAAACTAGTAACGTTGTAATGATTGTGGCAAAATTTACAATATTTTATTAAGGAGCCAGTTTCTTCATGAATAATAAAATCGAGAAAATAAAAAGAATAAAACAATACAGAAATAGTCAATCATAATGTCTTGGAAATTCAATTTGGTCAAGGTCATTCTGAGGCTTTAAAATCAGTTATACAATTGTATATAAAATCTCACATTATAAGTGTTTATTTGTATTTTGGCAGTCTCGATAATCAAATTTTCAAGCATACACGATTATTTTTTTGCAATATTTTAAATATGATGACAATTTTATAGATTCAAACGATTATTTCAGCAAATTACTTCTGACTTAACAATTGCCGTATCTAAAAGATTATGTTTACTTCGTCTGTTCAGGGTAGGAAAGATGCAAGGTGAGGTGAGTGATATTTTGCGAAATACAATTTTATACAACACTTCGAGAATGCAAGTGACACCAGCAATAATTACTTGAATAATATTACTTACTTTCATCTCTTTTGTAAGAGCAGCTTTCCCAGAAGAGACCAGAACTTGCATTTTCAATTTCCATAGATACTCCATATAAATACATTTTTGTACTCTCCAATTTTTCAAGGCGGTACTTAGTCAAATTTCTATCAACCATTTGCCACTCAATTTGTTTCTGAAACAGCAAATATTACGACTTAACCGTAAAATTCCCATTACGAGCAATTTATGATCGATTTTATGCTTAAAGTTAAACCTAAATATAACCTACAATAGCATCTCATATATTAACATTTTTCAAAATTGTTTTAAAGTTGACGCTCAACAAATCACGTGATAAAAAAATGTACCTGACATACACTGCTGCCTTCACACCAGAAAACTGTGTAACCCTTGACCTCTTTGCCAGACCTGGGTTGCCACGATATCAACATATCAAACTGGTTATCGGCATCATTATAACGTTCCAGTAAAACTGTCGGCGGACTAATGGTTTCTAAAAGACACAGTTTTATATTAGATTTGGTGAAAATTAAAAAATTTCGTGATGAGTAAATTGCCTATAGCTATAATATAAAAAAGAAATGTGGCATGATTGTCCATGAGACAGCCACACACCAAATGACATTAGAATATAAACTTCAACAATGAACCAGCGTCCATACCATAACGGAAGCTGTAAATGGTCCCGAAATACAAAATGTGACACCACACATAAAACACAACAATCGACCTAATCTAATGCAAAAATGGTGAACATATAACAATAAATGACTAATTAAACAACGACAACCACTGGAC
>JAULBM010013583.1:0-11591 GCA_032357055.1 Geukensia granosissima
GCAAAACTCGTAACAGATACCCACCTCCCCCATGGATATCTGCCCTTGTAATTAGCTGAAATGAATTTCCTTCCTATGTGCAAATCTACACACTGAGTCCAATGCCCATGTAAAGTTTCATTAAAATCCATTGAACAATTTAGGAGGAGATGTGTAACAAGGTATGTGGACCAACAGAGGGACAGACAGGATGATTTAATATAAACTTCCTCAACTTCTTTTATGGGTATAAAAAAAATCCTCAGAGCGTGAAAATAATACAACTGTTCAAGTTTTTGTTGAATATATAATTCTTTAAGAACTTAAAAGAGAAAACATTAAATAATCTCATATCATCACAGTAAAGAAATACACAAAACAAATGTAAATGGTATTGCTTAATAAAGTTGGTCCCCAGAAAAGTTATGACTACAATGTCAAATAAAATTTATATGAAAAATTACTGTTAAAACCAAATAAAAAACATTTATATGTTAAAACTGCCAACCAACCAAATTTCAAAACTGATAACTCAGAATATCATATCAAATGTTTTTGTTTGAAAAGATGTGTACAGATTGCTTTACCATTATGGCAACAAATTACCAGTGTTATAGTATAGTTTTGTTGTGGCTCAGAGAAATGTAGTTTTGAAAACGTAATAAAACAGACATGGCACTAACATGGAATGTCACTTTTAATTGGATATCACAACCAAGGGAAGGATTATCCCCGAAATGATTATCAGGATATGTTATTCTAAGCATTCAGCACGAGGACTACTCATCCAAAATGGACAAAAACAATCTATTGACTAAATATCCAGTTTTCTGATGTACAATATGCCTTAATAACTCAGTCCTGATTTTTAAAACTTTACAGCTAGCTCTGCATTCAATTGATATAAGGACATTGGGAAAAAAGGTCAGTTTGAGGCTTATCCTTGATCTTAATAAACATATTTAAAGAACTTCTTGTTGTGTCAAAATAAATTCTGAAGACAAATATTTTAGCCTTCCTACTACTTAATATAACCAATTAATTAATTATAATTTCTTACACTGCCTCATTATTACTCATTATCTGACATATTGCCCCACAAAATGAATATAAAATAATGAAAAAAAAAATTATATTTCAAAGTAACATTAAGGCAGTTTCACCATATTGATATTGCATGGTACAACAGTTTGTTTATAAGGCATTAACAATGATTTGATATCTAGAATTGTATTTTATTCAAATTTTCAAAGCTGTTCCACTACAGAGATATTAAACAGGATGTGGAATAGCAAATGTTTTTCATGCTCCATCATGCATGACCTTCCTATAGTTGTTTAAGGACAATATTGGTGTTCAAGGCATAAAGGGGATTTATGTATATAGAAAATACAGATATGTAGCACCTTTATGCACTGAACCGTAGAATAATTAGTGAAATAATTCTCCCCTTCAATTTATAAAATTATTTTTGGAGTACCTTGTGGCTGGTTCCTTTACAAAAAATTCTTGAACAAAGTAATCTGTTAAGCTTAAATCAACCCTGTATTATTTCAAAATTTCTAAAAAATACAACCATGTCTACATCCAACATTAAGTGCTTTATAAATATTCATAGAAAGCCATAGACACATTAACAATACTATCTTACTTACTTAATATCAATACATTTATAAATAGCACATAGCAAGAACTCAAGTAAATTACTTAAATACAATATGTAATAACATGTTTCCATGGTTAATATAAAGACATTTGTGACTATAATAAAATACTTTTAATGGTAAATATTTTTAGAATTTATTTGAAAAAATGTTGTTTTTATGAAATATATATGGTATGAATTGGTATTAGAATTCATTCCTTTGTTTATGCCCCCAGAGGATGGCCGGGGTATAGAAATAGGTCGTTCTGTTTCTCCGCCTGCAGGTAGAACCCCTGCTAAAAGGGGTGTCTGTTAGTTGGAGCGTGATGTATAAATACTCTAACTCCCCTTCTCGAAGGTTGTGCAGGGGAGAGAATTGGCACCAGGTATCTCCGCCACTTTCCAACACGCAATTTTTCCAGTGGCAGTCTAAAAGTCCCTCCCTTACCGGTCCCTTGCTCACAGTCTACATATCGATTTATTGTTAAAACTTGTTTTCGTCCTGAATATGCATGAAATATTTGCCACTGGACGTTAAACAACAATCAATCAATCAATCAACAAACACAATATAGAATCAATCGAGGGGAAGAGCATCACTCAGGGGTAGATAAAACGAAGATGCTATTAAAAGGGGTGTTAGATAATGGCAAGGATGAGTTTATTTCTATATTATAGATTGGGCGAAAAGGCAAGATATAACCTTTATTATTACCCTCGAAAAACAAAATCGTCAGATACTTGTAGTAGGAAACAAAGGACACAAAAAATGGAAAAGGGAGGTTAGATGCTACTTGGTATGAAACCAAAGAGTCACTGTACTTTTTATAAAGAATCGAATAGATAACAACTCGTTTTAGTCCTCAGAGAAAGAAGATGCTATAAAGTTGTTGTCTGCTTAGCTTCCGTTATAATGAAATGATCTATACCAATATAAAACAAATGTAATTCTTGCACCTTGGAGACAGATCGGTGAGTTTGGTGAACCCTTAAAACTATTGAATTTCTAGAGGTCTTAGCGATCTTCGTTTATTGAAAAGATGGTCGAGTACAAGAAACAGACCTTTTCAATAGAAACTTGAATATAATACATAACCTGCCCCTTTGGTATCTTCGAATTTCCTTTTAAAACATAAGAGATTTCAACTAGGTGCAAACAAGACCAAAAAAATCCGTTGGTACTTCACTGATGTTGGACTTGTGCAGATTTCAGATTTTAAAGATAAACCATTAGATGATTACATAAGCCATTGGTGTCCAATTGTATACAACACTTAGGAAGAATTGCAAAATGTTTCCAACTTATAAAAAGACTATATACGTTTCCAAAACTAACATAAGCTGTGCTTTAGGGGTGGAAGCAAGCTGCTTGGGTTGCTGGAAATTAGATCGGAACCTTCCCTTCATCCTTGACGAGGGGATATAATGGGGTCTTTAAAAGCCACTTGCAGGTAAGAGTTTCATGAGTGTCTCGAGGAGACTTCGTCAACTTGATGAAATATAAAAAATAATAAAACGGAAACTATTTAGATACCAAGTATTTACATAGGTATGCGAATCGACCATTTCGTCCAGTGATGTGCTGTAGAGATTCGATCAAATTTCCAGTCAATCTTCATCCTTTATGAAAGGAATTCGAAGAAAGAAAGAAAGCACAATCTGCGGATTGGATCTTCTTACTGAAAACTGATTTTAAGAGAGATACATCCAATCGAAAAAAAAAACCGTTTTTCAGTAAATCTTGGATTACTAAAAACGAAAAATATATTATAATAATGGATATTGAAGGCACCGACAGTCACGAGACAAGAACCGAAAATGAGCAAAAGCGAGCAGTGCTTTCCAGTCTTTTCATCGGGTCTCGACTTCTTGTTTTTATTTTTTTCTGGTCTTTTGGCCTGCTGAATATTTCAAATTTTTCTATCAAATAAAGACGAAGGCCTCTTCTTTTATTCAAAATTTTTAAGAGGGTCTGTGTGAGATTTATATCTCAAAGTTCATTTCTTCTTAATTAAAACTGATAACTTCTTCGCATGCACGAGCGAAAGCGAGTGGTCTTTTACCGACATTTTATAATTTTCGAGTTTTTTCCGGTGTCTTCGACCTTTACCTCTAACCAAGGCTAAAAACTCTTGTTTCGTACCAAGTTTGATTCTGTTTGCGTACTTACGACATAAAGGAGTAGGTTCGTTAAGTCCCATATTTGGCTCAATGGTTTAATAATCGTCTTTTAATAATTTACTACTTTTTTCATATTTAGATTTCGTCATTTCGACAAAACGAAAGGATATATTTAACTTTTTAAATAAGAATGTAACATTTTCTTTAAAAAATAATTTTTTGAGGCATCATGGGCGATTTTTTAACCAAACATTTGTACTTGATAGATCTTTAATTATGCTAAATTTGGTTGTTATGTTTTTGTGCGATCTATATTAAAATCGACCAAATACTGTACCAAATTAATTTTTTTCTAAGTATTTTATTAGTATTTAAGCAATTTCTATGTGCCATGCGACCTTTGCTGAACACATTAAACTTAAAATTCTGTTGGATTTTTTTATAGACATTATTCACTACAAAAAATCAAACAAAAGATAATAGCCTCTTATCATTTTTTTTTGCCAAATTCTTGGGCCAAAAACGTGCCATAAAGACCCTCGTCCTTTCCTGTAATTTTTTTAATTTTGGGGGGATGTCTTTCTTTCGTCCTGACCTTTTGGTTTTCTGAATGTCTCGATGTTTTCAATCTGTCAAAGGCATATCTTTTTGTTCAAAAATTAAGTTAATTAGTCTATGTCCGAGTGAGAGCAAGTCGAATTCCGATTTGGTCACATCGGGTTCCGCTCCCGTCATGAGGGAATGCCATGTCACTGCCAGTGAAGTATTTACCCAGATCAAAAATACATATCTACAAATACAAATTTAACAGTTTTTCGGTACTACTTCTATTGTTTTTTTTTGTTGTAATAATAAACATTGTTCGCTTCGTACCGAATTTAGAAAAGCAGAGTTTAGATGTTAATGCTATTGTAACATTTCAACACTTTGACATCAAGGTCCATAAAGGTCTGATAAAGAATGTTATTATTTTGGATCCCTGGAGGTCAGACAATGATATACTGCTAGTTATCCCAAATGATTTAAAACAAGATTGGCCGTGGACTGTTTTTAGGGAATGCCACCTCCTTGCAAGTAAAGACTCCTTTAGTGGATTTAAAACAAGAGAAGGCCTAAAGTCACTACAAAATGCTTAATTATCCGTCCATTCTTTCTATTTTTCGGTGGCAGTCAAAAGTTGTTTCCTTGTTGTGTCCCAACTAGACCCTTTTCTGTTGAACTTTTTGTCGTTCTATATATGTGTTAAAAATTTGCCACCGGGCGTTAATCAACCTACAATCAATTAATCAACAATTTGGATGAAATGCAACCGAAGGGGTTTCATTAAATCTGATCTTTATCAGGTTGATCTAAAATCTAGAAAACTAACATACATGATAATAACAACAAAGTCACATGATCGCGAGTGTAACCAATTTTTGTCGTTTTGCAATGATACCCATCAGGGTCCTGTATCTAGCGAATAGAATATTAATCACTATTGATTGTACTACCTATTTCCTATGGACAGCTTTTATGAAAATGAAAAGATATGGGGTAAATGTCAGAGAGACGCTCTCTAACCACTAGAGAAACAGATGGAATTTACAAATCTAGAGGTCTCTACAATGCCTTCACTCCTGTTGTATACTGGAGTTCGTGAGTTCAACGCTTTGTTCCTTTTGTTTTCCTTTTATCTTATAGTTTGTTTAAAATTTGTCTTGTTTCTTTGATCTGTCTCTCACATGGGTGTTCTACACTAGACCTCAACAATGGTGGAATACCACTCCTTGTAAAAAGCTCTAAATCGTCCAAAATAAAGAATGTATATAATATACGTAAAATAATACTGCTCTTACCAAATATATTATAAAAAATGGGAATGTATAAAAAAAAATAAACACAAAGACAAAACTATGACCACAGTTCTTGACTTGGGACTGGCACCTGATACATATTTGGTACAACGAGTGGTCATATGGAAATTGACCGCTGGAAATATGTTTTGAACAACTCCGTCAATTATGTTTAAAATCAACAACCAAGTTCTCGAGAACTCACTTTTAAATATTTTTCGTGTAGGAATATGTTTCAATTTAGACAAAAAACAGTGACATATACAATGGGCAGTAAATCATATAATATAAAGCTTGTGGCATCTGATAGGAAACAACTATGCTTAATCTTATTTTCTGCTTTTAAATTAAAAAATGACCGTTTTAATGACTTAAAACTCGCAAAACGGATTAATAAAGTCAGCATAAAAATGAGTTCTGGATAACTTGGTTAATACATTTAAAATGAACTCTTGTTGCCTTGACTAAGTTTTTTTCAAAATATGTTTCCACAAGTAAAGCAAGACTTCTAAAAGGAATGCGAGGATACCAATGGGGCAGAGAAGTCAGAAGACTGACAAGACCATGGTCAACAAAATGAAACGAAAGACAAAAATAGAACACACAACACTACACTTAAAACTAAAGATGGGTTAACACGAATCCTACAAAAACCACGGTGAAATCAGGTGCTCCGGAAGGGTAAGAAACTCGATCTAATTCAATTTTTCTTTCGATTTTTTTTTTTTAGAATTTATTTGTTTGTTGTTGTTTAATGTACATTCAGGACGATTACATGTTAATCAATATCCGTAATTTACAATAGTTGTTTTTCTATTTTTTCAACAATTAGTTTGATAAAAGAGAGAAATGCAAGGCACTATTTGTAAGAACTCAATTCTAGTGAACGAAAGTCAACAGCTTTGACACGTACACATCTTTCTATTTTGTCTCCTAGCGTGTCTGATAAAGGTAAATCCAGAAAACATGTATTCTTTATTTTAAAAAAGTATTCCGGAGTTTTTCTCTTGTTCTGTGTGGAGGTCGTGAAAAGCTTAACCGTTCTCGAGTTGTATGCTTTTATTAATTTTCTGGCACTGGAATTAATATTGGACAGATACATCTTTCCAAAATTGTAAATTCTAGTATTTTAGTCTGTATCACGTAACTTGATCCGATGTGCCTTAACGTAAAATTACTGTATAAAGGGATGGACGGCTTTCCGCACGTTGTTCTGTGTTTTCTAGTATTTTGTCTCTTATAAAAATATGAGATGTGACATGATTCCGGCTAATCCAGAAAAGGACTTTGTACGATGTGAAATTAGGAATTACAATCGTTGTTTTTCAATTTTGTCAACAATCTTTTTGCTAAAAGAGAGCAATGCAAGGCACCATTTTTGAAAACTTGTTTCGTGGCCCACGGAATAGTTGTGATAGAAATTAAACGGCTTCGACACGTACACATTCTACTATTTTTGAACCCTGACGCGTCTGATGATGGTAAATGACTGTGTCTTCTTGACATATACTCCATAATCTATTTAATATGATATGAGATAAGTGAATATTAGAAAATTAATCGTGTAATATTTATATTTAAAACACCATGACAATTTACATACTAATCAGATATTTTTAAATTTATCAATTGTTTCAAGGGGCCTGGGTGCCCAAGTGGTCTAGGTAGTTGATTTAAACGTACCTCTACAGAACACTGTAGCCTGTCACCTATACTGTGTGAGTTCTCGCCTAACTTTGTACCATACAAAAAACGGGTTGAGTTTAACTTGCATCGCAAGCCATAAGGTTTGTCAGTTACCTGTCCAAGGTCGGTGGTTCTCTACCGGTACTCCGGCTTCCTCCACCAGTAAAACTGACCGCCGCGATATGACTGAAATATTTTTGAAAGTGGCGTTAAACAACAAACAAAAAACAAGCAACTGTTTAATTGTAACTTTTTTTTTATCTTATAAAAGACTTACAACATCAATTTGTTGTCTTGATTAGTAAGTATTCAATATAGTGGATGTTAGACTATATGTATTACACGGTAGGGTGTTGGATTATGGTGCCATATTACCACCATATATATATTTCAAAATGTATTTGAAGATACCAAAGGGGCAGACAAATCGTCTAGTCAGAACACAGACAAGACCATTGCCAACAAAATAACACACCAGACGAACAAAGAACACACAACACTACAGTAAATTCATCTTTAAGAAGTCTATAATTTCATTAATTGTTTGATTGTTTGATTGTTTGATTGTTGCTTAACGTCCAGTGGCAAATATTTCATGCATATTGAGGAAGAAAACAAGTTGAACAATAAATAAAAAAATCCTTACATATGCAAGGGCGATAACAATGACAGATATTTATGAATATCCTGAATTTATTTGATGGGCAGTCACCTCACATTCTTCCGACTTTTTTATTTCTAACACTTCATTTAATAGTCCATGCTGTTGTGTCTCAATTACGTATCTAATATTCAAAACGATACCTGAATATTTTTGATAAAAAATTCGCAGAACAACAAAGATGCGTAATCGTGTATTTGACTTTCTGTTCGTCGGTTGCTACCTTCGTTTTTCATATTTTTTCTTTTGGCCACTCGCTGGCCGGGGGGGGGGGGGGCTTGGGGTCGACCACCTAACTAGTTTAACCCCGCCACATGACTCTTGTGCATGTCCATTGTCATGAATTGTAGTGATAGGTTTTTCTTTGTGTTTAATGTTTTGTTACATTTCAAAGAAAGAATGTGGAATATATGCCAGGAGGACACAATCCACATCTTTTCAGGCTCATACACTGCATAATTTCTCGTTAAACTATTTCCTTAGTTCACTATATTTACGTGGGGCACGAAACAAGTTCTTAGAAAAAAAAAATGCCTTGCATTTCTCTCTCTCTTTCTTATCAATGAGATTGTTGTACATTGTTGACATGTCCATTTTGGATAATATTCATGTAAGGGCAGTATTTTTACGCATGCACGATTTCATTATTTTGGGCGATTTAGAGCTTTCACAAAAGCGGGGGGGGGGGGGGGTATTCCACCTTTGTTGAAGGCCTTGTGGAAACCGCTAAATTAATCTGTTTTTGTCGTGGTTGGAGCGCAGTCTTTCTGGCATTTACCCCATATATTAAAAATTGTTTCATCAGTTGATGAAGTGTATCTATACCAGTGTCCGACTATAAATCCAATAAGCAAGTGAACAGTGCTGTTTTTTTCACACCACTTCCCAGGTTATGGATAGGAAACCCTCACAAACTGATTGAATCCAGCCTCATACTCAATGTGCCTGTCCCAAGCCAAGAACCTGTAGTCCAGTGGTTGCCGTTTTATTGTCAGTTATTGTTAAAACATTTGAAGATACCAAAGGGGCAGATAGAAATCCTTGAATCAGACGACAGACAAGACCGTGACCTACAAAAAAGAAACAAACACAGTATGCATAACACTACACAGACAACTAAAGCAAGATTAATACGAACCCTACAAAACTAAGATGAGTTCAGGTGATTCAGAAGGATAAGTGACTCATACTCCACTAGTGATATTCGTCGAGTTACTCAGTAGACAAAGCCGGCGTATTGTCGCAATCGATGTCAGTAACAACCGGTATGGGAACGGATTTTTTGTACGACTGTGAGAAGATATCAAATGAATATTTCGTATACCGTACAACCAAATCATAATGGCGACCAAAACATTTGCGGAGTAATGGCTTTTATTTTTCCTTGAGAAACCATTAGTTAAGCAGCTTTCTTGTCAGCTGCAACCTTCTATCAATAGAATCGTGATAGAAAACACACTTTCTGGAGTAGCGTATTAACTGAGAAATATACACTTCGCATGCAGGTGCTGCTGGAATGTTGCTAGACACAAGCGGAAAGTTTACAAATAGAAAATCGAAGTCATCTCTTTTGTAGTAAAGTTTTGTTCATAACCCACCAGCACCTTCAATTTCTAGGTGTAAGTCAAGGTATGAGGCAGACCTTTTGGTTTTTGTAGTATTCTTGATTGCATGTTCAATTGAGATGCGGTTAACATAGTCACCAAATTTAAAATTATTCGGTGAAAGAACATTATTTATATATCGGAATTTTTCTCTTTTCTCTGCAGAAGGGTCCATAAGAAGTAGGCTTTATACGAATAAAGGAAAAAATCTGCGAGAAGGAAGGCATAGTTGGTTCCCATTAGAATTCAGACAATCTGTTGAAACACACGTCCGCCTAACATTACAAAAATGTTGTCAATCAAGAAATCCAGCATTCTGATTTGTTGTTTCCAAAAACTACGGTATTGCATCAAACAGTATGCAGAGTTTTTATTGAATTTAAACGTACAGATTAGTTACTGTAATAAATTTTACCAGTAAAAGTAGGGGGATTTTTCTTTTAAAAACCACCAAAATACTCAAAAAGAATAACCAAACATTCAACAGAAACCTTCTTTTGGATTTGGATGACATTCAGGTAGAGCTATTACAACCAAAAATTTTAGCAGCCAGAAATACTTCCATAAGGAAATTTAATACCGGTCAATTTTAACTACAAAACCTATTAATAAATACAAGTATCTTAATTATATATAATTGTCCACCATCTTCCTTTTAATTGAATTTTATCAACTATTATTATAGTCAAGGTTTGATTTAAGTGTAACTTATTTTCTTTAACGTTCACCTAAAAGGGAGAAAATTTGGAGAAAAAAAAATTACAAAATACAAAAAATCGCGGCTTTTTATTGCTCTTTATTTACTGATTTATTTTTGTTGTTGTTTATTTTTGTGTTTTCTTGTTTTGTTTTAGTTTTATTGTTGGTTTGTTTGGTTGCTTGGTTTTTGACGTTTTAATCACTTTGGCGTTCGTCGCCAAAGTGACGTCGACATATACTTAAATATCTGCTCAAGTGAAACTACAAATGAAACCAGACTTTAGTAGCGCCATTCACCAATATTGTATTAGCCGTCTGCATTCGCCAACTAAGTTGGCTTCCGCACTAAAGATATTAAAATGTCAATAAATCATTTAAAGATCTCATTTGAAACTGGAACTAAACTTTAACTTAAACTGGCATTCCTACAGAAAAAGGCATGACCAACACAGCCGATCTCAAATATGGTACCAATTGTCTAAATATCTTCTTGTTGATATTGTCGAGAAAGTTGGACCATTTAATTATCATACTCTGCAGAAAGTTTCTCCAGCATTTCTTTTTGGAATTTTGGAAATCAACATTGTCCCAAGCCAGGAACCTGCAGTACATTGTTTGTCGTTGTTTAGTTAGTCATTTATTGTTATATGTTTACCATTTTTGCATTAGATTAGGTCGATTGTCGTGTTTTATGAATAATTTCACATTTTGTATTTCGGGGCCTTTTACAGCTTCCGTTAAGGTATGGACTCTGGTTCATTGTTAATGGGACCTGTAGAAGTTTAAATTCTACTACCATTTTGTGGGTGGCTGTCTCATTGACAACCATGCCGCATCTCCTATTTTTATATTGATTATAAGAACCAATATGGGAATAATTGTCATTGGATCGATAGGTGGGATTTCACCCTTGTTGAAGGATATATTTTGTTCGTTCGTTATACAGCACCTTATAGAGATATGGTGCACTCTCCTTCAGTTTCCTTTTTAGAGAAATCCATTAGAAAGTGTAAAGGTGGTAAGACCTCTTAATTTCATTTACAACTTGTACAATTCCATCTCGTACATGAATAAATATTTTGTTACTTCACTATGATATTTTATATTGAGTATAAATGATTTCAACAAAGTTTGATTGCATTTCTTCTGCCTCATGGGTTATGACTTGCAGGCTTACAGAGCAGCTATAGGAACTTTTTACACGTGTCTGAGGAAAACTTATGGTTCAAACAACTACTGGTACGATACTTATCAAAATATATTTATGACTTACCTGCGATGCTCGTTCCACTTTGCCGCCCTTCTTCTGCTACAGGGTATGTATCCTAATGTAAACATACTATTTATCTTATTTGTAATTA
>JAULBM010013593.1:1541-11591 GCA_032357055.1 Geukensia granosissima
TATCTGATTCATTAAGTGATTACCATGACAAATCTAAAACATAAAATCGAAGAAATCTGAAATAAGTCTAATCCAGAACGAATTTACTTAAAAAATTACTTAAGTAAGAGCGAATTTTCCCAATATTTCCCATCAGATATTTATTATTCATAAAAGTAATGGTCATATATGGGGTTAAATACTATTCAGACATTAATAAAAGAGAAATAATATGTTTATAGTTTGCATAATCTTACCTAGATTGAGTTTTTTTTGCAGTAGTAGAAAATTCTATATAATCCTTTTTTCAGTTTCCGTCCTTATTTTAATGTTCAGAGATTTTTTTTGCCAAGTAACCGTTAGATTTAAGTAAATCTTTTGGAAGAAATGTATCATTTTATCACCACTGTGCAAAGCTTGTCCACAAATAATACAATGTTCGTGCTTAATTTGAGGGTAAGGGTTACTATTTTTTCAATTTGAAGATGGGAAATTGTCCAAATCGAACCTTTGCTTCAAAATAAAGATCATTGATGAAGTAACAAAATAAATCTAATATTATAACATTCTCTTCAGTAGTTTTTAGCAATCTGTCGTAAACTGCTAATAAGTCCTTCTTAAGAAATGGTGCTGTCAGGGCTCTCGGAAACATACTTACCTTGAAAAACTAAATTCTAAATTAGAGTATCCCTGGAGCCTGTAATCGCTCACCTGGCTCAAAGTTGTTTTGTTACACTAGCCACCGTTTGTAAAGTTTGACTCGTTATAAGCATGTTATATTCTGTTGTTGGGCCCTATGGTAATTTCGTGTAAAAGTTTAAATATTACAAAATATTATTTTGAGATTCTTCAATCATACTAGTAAGATTATAGAGGCACAACACACAGTACATGTAGACTGACTGAGACGTAAAAGTGTACCCGAGTCAATGGAGCATGAAAACTAGGTCAATGTGATCTAATTTGGATGGGATGCTAACAGACTTCCAAAGATGCATTCACACACCAAGCTACATGATGGTAGGAAAATTCCTAAATTCCCTTAGGGTCAAATGTTAAACTATGTCACCTGGCAAAACAGAACATACATTTTAAAGAGGACCACCCAGGGATTATTCCACCAAAGTATCGTTAAAATCAGAATAGCAGTTTCAGAGGAGTTGACAAAACTGTAAAATTCCCATAGGGTCCTTTTTTAAACATATTGAATAGTGCCCGGAAAAATCAAACAAAAATTTTAAAGAGGACTATCATTAACCCGAATATTTCAGGCCCTCACTGTATCTGATGTTTTCCTTCTGTGGAGCGATCGATAAACTATCATTGGAACATTCCACCAAAGTTTGGTTAAAATTATATTGGCCAAGTGGTTTTAGAGGAGTTGATGAAAATGTAAAAAGTTTACGACGACGACGACATACGACAACGACATAGAACGCCAAGTGATGAGAAAAACTCACATGGCCGTTAAGGCCAGGTGAGCTAAAAACTTGAGGGTGGTACTAAACTTTGGCCTGGCATATGCCAAAATCCTTGGGAATATCTAAAGTATAGACCCTAATATATAAAAATCCCATATGTGGTAGAGTCCAAAGGGCGGTGGGTGCTTGGTAGATAGACCTAGCTCACGGACTTTTTTGTGTTAAATTCAACTTGTCCATTTTAAAAGATTTGCACACCCATTTTTTTATATGGTTCCCCACTAAATGACTGCATACTTGGTCGGTCGTGAATTAACCGTGGTTTATCCTTAAGACCATCCCAAATCTTTTTACTTAATAAAGAAGTGTCCGCCCCAGAGTCTACAAGTTCTCGAAGACGTTGATTTTTATTTTTAAAAGACACAAATTTCCCTTCCAAAGAAATTTTAAAACATTTTTCGCTTCCGCCGACCGCTTCATTTCGCCAGGAGAGTCTTAGTTTCCCTGTTTTTATTCCCGAATCTTTTTGTTTTGGTTCTATTTGCAATGGAAAGTTCCAATCGAAATGACCAATTTTCCCACAGCGCCAACAATTTTCCTCTGTATCAAATCACCAATTGTATGACCCGCCAGTTTTAGATGGGACTTTTATTTCATTTACAAAATTCGCCTTATATTCCCTAACCAAATCACCTGACCATCACCTTGCACATCGTTTCGGGCTCGTTTTTGTCTAATATGATCAACCTCCATAGGCACCTCATTATTATATGTGGCCTTAACAGGTATTTGAGGTCTCAAAACTTCTATTTCGTCTTGTATCATTGTAAACCTTTTTTCTGATATGTTGTTCGTTTGTTGCAATTGACACAGCATACTGGTAATTTTGGGAATTTTCTCTTAATATCTTTATTTTAAGATGATCACACAAGAGACCGTCTACAGACCGTTTATCAGTTGTTGTTCGATGACCGCTTTTCAGCAATCCCCACTGTAGTTGGGTAAACATCTTCCATAACCCCCAAAGTCTTTCTGAATACATTTGAACATTTTCATTTGGCTTCTGTTTGATTTTTCAAAGCATGATAAAAGCAAGATCAGCTATTTCTCCGAAACTATATGTCAATTTTTTTTTGAAGATTGCTGGTCAGGCTCTCGTGTTTGATCTCTAAATTCATCAATGTATCTTTTAATAAAATCGCTCACCGGACCAGTTGAGCTTTGAAATGATATTCTAGATATGTCCCCATTCCCTTAATTAGTCAAAGTGGGATATTTTTCAATGCTTTTAATCCAGTCTTTAAATTTTGATGGAATACCATTAAAAGTGGTAATAATTTGTGATACACTATGTGTATAAACAGCACCTGTCAAACCTGTAAGTTGTGCAGACACCCTTTCAATATTATGACCTAATGTATCAATAGCTCTTGTTTGTACAAATAGAATAGGATAGAATATAGAATTGAATATTTTATTGTTCCATAATGGTCCCACAAGGGGAATATTAATGCATACAAAACACAAACATGATGTACATGATGTAATTCTGCCAAATGTTGTTTAAAATTAGAAGAGTCCATTGACATGCTGAGGGTCTAAACGAGGAAATGATGTAATGCCTTTTTTGAATCAGTTCAACAGTATTGCTGCTTTATTAGATGATTATATAATTTTAAGTAAAAAAATCGAACGTGTTAAAAACATCTCAAAGTGACGCAAAGGTCTTAAAAAGGTGTGGGATGCTGACAGCCATTGATGCAGGTGCAATTTCTGCACTTATGCTTCACTCGTGCTTCACTCATTACTTTGCTACACAAATTACCTCCTTGTGAGCCTCAGTGACTTGATTTCCTAATTTTACTGAGAACCAATTTAATTACGCAGCATACAGGAATAAAGAATCAAGACGGATTTCATTTGGCAACCCTCTTGGATTAATTTAACATTTATGGTTAATTCCATCTATTTTGATAAGGCTCACTTTGTATGAGCACAAGCAAAAGTGAAACACGTGTTATCATCATTGACAAGTACATTGTTTAAAACAATAGATATATATTTAACATATAAAGATACAACTTTTTAAACATAAGCATTTATTGAAATTTCAAATATTGTTTAATAGCAGTCTAATAATTAAAGTACATTGTCTTTAGTTCAACACTAGTTCGTTAACAGTTCACAATATAATGAATTTCCATTCCCATATACTTCTGGGTACAGGTCGTCCACTCTGTAGGGTTACATAAGTGCTAGTCACATCATTACACAGAAAAACAAAATTTTGGTATAGTTTTTGTGTTCAAAATAACAAATATATAAAACATTGGGTAAAGGTAATAAAAAACTACACATTATCTGCTCAAGAAACAAAAAAAATAAAAGATCAAGGAGTGTCCACAATGTCTACAACAAGGATTAGATTTCACTCCTTTTGATGAGCCCTAAATCAGTGAAATAAAATTTGTGTCACAAATTAGTTTTTAATTTTGTTCAGCTTAATGATTGAGTGAATATTTTTGTCCTGTACCTTTATTATCTCTTATTCATAACTGCAGGTTTTTTCTTGATATCCAAGTTATTTATTTTAAAGTTATTGAACAGAAAATGACGACATGACATCAACCAAAGAGTTTGTCAAAAAGTCACCAATATTAAAAATATGCTAAAGTCATATGTAAAATTCCTGGATTTCGTATTCTCAGGTACTTAAAACTCCTACTTACTTACAAGTGATCCTGAAGGCCTTACAATAACAGTTAGATGTTGCTTGGTTTCAAAATTAGGACTTTTTGGATGGCTGTCTCAATATTAACATGTAATATGACACAAAAAGGACTTAAATGTCTTTTGTTTCTTTTTGGTTTCCCATTGTCCTTGTCTTCTGATTTAACGATTTCTGTCTGGCCTTTTGGTATCTTTAAATTCTTTTTAAATGAATCACCAATCATATGAAAAATAATAAAAGTAAGTTAATTCAGGAACTCTCCAATAAACATGACTATGTTTTTGATTTTATGTTGATAGGGTGCAGCACCATATGAACCAGCCCGAGATGTACAAATACCTACACCTATGAGAGATGATGGTCGACCGTCTTCTGCTGATGCCAGGAGGAAGGAGGAAGAGGTATGTCATGATAACAGTGCAAAGGGTTGTTCCTCCAAAAAGTTTCATATTATGGATGATATGAATGCTGAATTAGAAAAGATACCCAAATATTGAGAACTATGTTTTTAATACAAGTGTGAAAATTGTGCCACATTATAGTATGGTACTGTCATTGCTGTTATCACTGACATCTGTAGACAAATAATTTTCCAAACAAATACTTTTGTTCCCAGAAACATTTAAAAATATTTTGGGACATTATTTTTTGGTTCAAGATATTGTTTTAATTCTAATTCTTATTTGCATTAGATTGGAGTTAACAGTATTGTATTTGAAGAATTGCTGGCATCTGTTTTGATTTGATTGTCACAAATATCCATTTAATGTCTCTGCTAACAGGTCGCTATTAAACTCAATTTCCGACCATCAAATTGTCAGTTGATGCCAGCAAATCTTCAAATTCAATACTGTTAACTCCTAAATTGATTTTGGAGGATCTAGCCCACCCAGTTGGAGGAACAAAATGGGGATTTTCTTATATTTCAATTAAGATATCTATTTCCTGTCCAATTTTGAAAGGGTGTCTTTCTTTGTATTTTCCGTCAGAAAATACATTAAATGATCTACTTGCACTATGGTCCATTTCTTACCATTATTGATATATAAGGGGTTGTAAAATGGTAACACTACATTGTTTTAAAACATTTATATTTTTTGTCTGATTTTGATGGTTTTTTCCAAAATGATTCTTTTAAAAATATTGAACAAAACTCATTTTTATAGCATTTGCTGTTTTTTTATGTAAAAGGGTCGACAGGTCAAAAAAAATTTTGCAGATTATAAGAAATTGCATTTTTTGGTTGAATTTGACAGCTGTAAATTAAGTTAATTTTAGTTAAAATTTTGTCTCGTTGTTAAAATTAAATCTTTTGGCATATTCCAAAAAAACTGAAAACATTTGCTCAATGTGCATTTGACAATGCAAATTAATTCATACTTAGTGTGAACAAGGCATTAGAAATGATATTAATATTAGAAATTGCTGCTACTTCAGGAATATCTGGAGAAACTGAAGAAGATAAGACAAGCTAATTATATGGAGAGGAGGAATGATAAGGTATTTATTACAGTCAGACTTATTGACAACTAAACATTCAAAGATTCATAAATTAACATAAGCTCTATGTAGCATAGGTACAAGGTATTAGGTGGTTATAAAACATTTATCTAGGGGATAAAATTTTTGCACATGATGCAATCTGTGTTATATCGGCGAATGAAATGAAGTATTGGAACCTGGTTTCCTTCATTATACTAATATGAGCAACATAGACAGGTGATGGCATGTACATTGCTCATTTAATAGCTAAAATACACGAACAAGATTTTACTGATGCACAAGATGCAAATAAAGTAAACAGAAGATGGAACAGAATGCAATTAATCACAAACAAAACATCACATCCAAAATTAAATATTGAGCAAATTGAACCTCATAGAAGTGGTAGAAAAGTTAGGGTAAATTTGGAAGGTTTAGCCACCCATTTTCCATGGGTCGCAACCTAGAATCATAAAAACTATATTAATGCAGAATGGCAAATTTAATCTCCATAGATACCGAGCTTTTCATGACATACACATTGATTAACAGTATAAGCTTGTTTTATTTGCAGAACATAAATTATTCTTAAATCTGCATTAGTTTATCAATTTTTTCTAACATGCTGTTGCTATTTGTCACTAACTTTATGCAGTGATTTATATAACATAGAATTCAATATATCATGAATCACACAGCAGAGTCTACATTATATCTATTTTTCATCAACTCAACAATTTGAAAACTAAATTAAAAATAAAAATAAAAATACAATGGCAATACTGTTAACTCTTGTTTTATTGAACCTAAGACCAGGAATTTTTCTTCAGTTCCATGGAACAGCATTGATATTACCTTTATGTTCTTTTGTTTGTTTAAATGTTTTTGGGGGTTGCCAGATATTTGACCTATGGATATTTGGCTTGATAGTTGACTCTATTACACTCAAAACTCAGTTTAATTTAGGACAAATTAAAATTCTGTTGTTTAGATGAGTGAAGCTGAAGCAAGAAAGAAGAAAATTGAAGCACTTCGGGTAAGAATGTCAAGTCAAATTTATTATATCTGTTGTATTTTTTTTTTAAATTTCAGTTATAATCACTCTGAGATTTTATCCATGAATCATGATGAACACTTTGTTCAGTAATTTTTTAAATCTATGAAAAATTCCCTTCTTCATGATTCCATTCATTGGTGCTATTAGAACTATATAAATTATTGACAGTGGCACAGTTAAATCTCTTTAAATATGCCAAATGGTGAAAATGGATTCAGTCCAAAATTACTACTTTTTTGCTGTGTTTTAAAATTATGCTTAACTACTAGTAAATAACTTAATGAACTCACCTATATAAAAATAGGAGATGTGGCATGATTGTCCATGAGACAGCTATCTACCAAATGACAGTCAAATTTAAACTTCTACAGGTCCCATTATGGCTTTCAATGAACCAGAGCCATATCATTAATCATATTCAAATTTGACTTTCAGCATCAGTTATGTCGTCCACTGAGAGTTTCATGTGTTTTATATCAATAACAAAGTCATATGACTCACAAAATTTTCTTGCATTGTACTGCCTAACACAATACAAGTGCTCATTGTGCAGTATCCATCTGAGAGCCAATCAAATTATTCCATTGTAATTTCAATGCTTGATAGTTACATCAAAATAATGCTTACAGCTTTAACTGTAATAAAGCTAAGCGGAAACATGTTTTTCTTTCCAGACTTAACTCTGAAATAGAATTAAGCGAAATATTTTTCCTTTTAAGTTTATAAATAATCAATAAAGAAAGAGAAGATGTGGTATGATTGTGTATGAGACAACCATCAAAAACTTGTAATTACTAGCATCTACAGGTTTGCCTTAAGCCAAGAAATAATGGACAAATATCCACACCTTAAGGCAAGCTGTACAAGCTCCCAAAAATAAAATGTGATGATATTCAAAGGTAACAATAAATAATTTTATTTTTAAGAAAAAAAAACTGTAACAAATGTTTGAATGTATTTATAAGATCAGGCTATAGAAAACATAAAACTGATATTCTCTGTAGTAGCAAACAAAAAAACTACAAAAAACAAAACTAAAATTTGCATCAGTCTTTGTGAGTCCAGTCAAATAATGTAATATTTACAGCAACAAGCAGATGATAGAGCGAGACAGTTAAAGGACCAACTTGAGAAACAGAGAAGGGAAATGATGCAGAAAGAGGAGAGAATGAGGGCTGATCAGGTATGGGTCAATATGTAATCTGATATGTTTGTCAGGGGAGGTAACAGTTGAGGTACATTTGTTTGTACTTATTCATCAATGTACTAAGATCACAGATACCAATGTGGGAAAATTAAGATTTAATAAAAAGAACTAAGAATAGCATTTTATGGGATTTCCAATTACCATATACTCGCTTAAAAGTCGGTAATTTGGGAGCTGAAAAGTCTTTCCTTAGAAGGGGTCCGACTTACAAGCCAGTCCTAGCCAAAGAAAGAAAAATTCTTGGTCGAATCTGGAAAGAAAAGATCACTGTTCCATTCAAACCAACTCAACGGGCCATCTGGAGTTGTGGGACGGTTGAATTATCGTTTTGTGAATATAAATGATGTATTGATCAATAAAAAACATAGAAAACTAGTAAATGCTGTTTATTTTCTTACTTTTTTACTTTTGCACACAGTACTTTTTATTTTGCAAACACTTCCGGTCAGCTAATTACCAAAAAACTTAACCACAATATGGCAAGAGACGGTCCAAATCCATTATTAACTTTATCTTTGATCATTTTTATAATGAAAAACTGTCAAAAGTGCTTGGTATTATTACTGTCATGTTATAACATTACCAACGCTTGAAAATATTATTGTTATTGTTAGTCATAGGTATACAATAAAAACGAAATGTGTAACCGGTACGTTGCGTCCCGTAGCCATTTTCTTTATTTTTGGTAGACAAAGGGAGACAAAGCAAACAAAAACATCTGCACGATTTCACAGGAATTTCAAACACGAATAAATACAACAGGATAATAAAAAACTAGAAAAAAGGTTTGATCATTTATTATCTCTAAAATAAGGTTTTATCATTTATTATCTCTAATATCGTGAGTTTTTCTCTTCCTTGAGGGTTTTTCTTTCCAAGCCAAGACTTCGAGTGTCCAAGTCCTTAACGACTTATAAGCGGATCAATCATAAAAACCTCTGTTCTCAAGCTGAAAACTACCCCCCGACATATACTCGGATCGACTTTCATGAGAGTATTTAGGGTACTTTAATTTGAAATTGAATGGATTTCTTGTGTTAATAAATTGAGATGTCTTGTAATTTTTGTACTAAATGTTGTTTTTTCTTGGTTTTCTATTTTATGACACATGTTAGTAATAAATTTATTTTGATTAAAGGGAAAGACCACGGGTGACCTTTGTAATAAGCAGGCTTACTATAAGAAATCATACCTACGTAAATGACAATAAATATCTTTAAATACAAAAAGTCCCTGCATAAAATGCACAAAGCTGTGCAAAAATCGAAATCTTCAAATTACATGTAGATGGCCATCTTGTTGAACTCTCCTACTTGTAGGGCATTTATGGTAATTATTTTATTGATTAATAAAGCTTCCGATTAGCGTGTTACGTCACTAGGTCGGTTTGTAACTGATAATGGACATGTAAACAAAGAGTTTGATCCGTGAATATTTTTTAACTTGTCCATTTCAAAATTATGCCATACTGTTAGGCTTTTAAAGTACTGCACAAATGAAAAGGGGAAATGCTCAAAAAGTTTTTTGTCATCCCCAATCAGACAAAAAGTACGGACAATATCCATTTCCTCACACTCATGACAGAACCACCAGTCCTAAGCTGCAGATCTCTTACTCCGTTAATGCATTTGGAATTCTGACCACGTAGTTCCTCCATCTCTTTCTCTCTAAATTCCAGCTTGAAATTATATGGAGCAAGTCCAAATTTTCACTATCCTAGACATTATACGCCATTATCAAATGTTTACCTATCTACTTTCACTTGACAAACTGACTTCGTGACGTCACAACTATACAAATCATGGCGGCGCACACTGGCGCATGAAATTCAAAAACCCTTATTTTAAAACAGCGATTTAAAAAGTAAAAAGGGTAGATTCATATTTTTACCTGCGTCGCCGAAGGCGAAAGCAGGTCTAGGAGTGCAGTCACTCCGTCCGTCTGTCTGTCCTTCTGTCTGTCCGTCCGTCCATCTGTCTGTCCCTCTGTCGGTCCCAATAAGATTGTCATCGCAAGTCCTCTGAAACTACTCATCCGATTTTCATGAAACTTGGTATGCGGATAGGACATCATATGAAGTTTTGCATATCCCCAGAAAATTTTGATCCCCGCATTTTTGTGGGAGTTATGGCCCTTGAAACTTGGAAAATACTCATAAATGACCTTGTCAGCG
>JAULBM010013604.1:0-11590 GCA_032357055.1 Geukensia granosissima
GCTTTAGTTTTCAGTGTAGTGTTGTGTGTTCTATGTTTGTCTTTCGTTTCATTTTGTTGGCCATGGTCTTGTCTTCCTACTTAACGATTTCTGTCTGCACCTTTGGTATCTTCGAATTCCTTGTATTGGGTTCACGTTTCACAACTAGTTCTGTTTACCCGTGTTCGCACCAAAGTTTCTGATAGCAACTTGCATCCTATTGGCAAACTTTTCTAGCACAGGTCTGACAAGCTTCTCTAGAGCTTAAAAAAATTTTATTACCGTAACGTTTCACATCCTTTTTTCTATGGAAATATTACATGCAAAGCATACAAATTTTAAAATAATACCTCCATATTCACTGTTCCTGTTAAATAAACTTATTCATAAGGGGTACAAGTTCGACGTTGTAGTGTAGCTGTTTGAACTGTTTTTTTTTTTCTTCTTTTTTTGGTACAGACATTAATTAACTGATCGCGTCCTTACGCAAAGATTAATAAATTCGGCACAGCACCTAACATATCTTTTGTCACATTTATTGACAACACATTATTAAATAGTCCGAAATACTGTGTTACATGATATTTCGTGTTGATGCTTGATGTTATCTGGGGATGCTTTCAGTTACTCCGAGCATTTATTAGAAATGTATCTAATCGGATTTGGTGACTTTCTGTTTGATTTTTATATTTCGTCTATCACTGTGTTTGTCTTTTTGCCTCCCATAACCAGTGGTCAAGGGCAAAAAGACAAACACAGTGATAGAAGAAATATAAAAATATATAATTTGCCTTTCTTTAGTGAGGAATTGTTGTCATACTTTCGACTATTTTTTGTTCAGTTAAATGTACATGTTTGATAATATTCAGGTAAGAGCAGTATGTTTTTGGGCGTTTTAGATCTTTTCACAAGAAGTGTTATTCTACCCTTGGTGAAGGCCTGTTGGAGACCTCTAGATTTGTTTATTTGTTTGTTTGGGGTTTGCCGCCACTTTCAAAAAAATTTCACTTATATGGCGGCGGTCAGGTTTACTGCTAAAGTGAGCCGGAGTACCCAGAGAAACCAATAACCTTGGACAGGTAACTGACAAACCTTATCACGTGCCCTAACTATTTGTAAATTCCTGTTTTCTCGTGATTGGAGTTCAGTCTCTCTGACATTTACCCGATATCTTTTTATTTTCATATTGTTTTACCCATACACAATTTTTAATTTTGCATGATTTAGAGCTTTATATTTACAAGAAGTGGTTGTTGATCTTTGATAAAGACTTTATGGAGACCTCTCAATTTATAAATTTCCACATTTTTCTAGTGGCTGGAGTGAAGTCTCTCTGATATTTATCCCATATATTTTTATTTTCATGCTGATGATAAAAAAATTTTTCTTCTCTTTGGATGCTGTGAAAATGGGTCATGCAATTCATTTGACCCAGACGGCAATGCCATGTACTCTTTATATTATAAGTTATTTTGTAACACTAGTCTGATGGGATCCCAAAATTAATCAATATATGATCATGTATGATGTGACAAACTACATGTATATAATCATATAATGAGAAAGAGTATGATATTTTTCGCCAACCATTTCTAAAATGGTGAAATATCTGAAAATGATTGAGAGGACCATCGCTTACTCATACATGTTCTCATTTGTTTTGACGATCAACATTGGAGGATACCATTTTATGCCCTGTGTCGAAAGGTCAGAGAATATTTATTCATCCGTTCGTCCGTTTTTGGTTTAATCATGTTTTTTCAGTTATTTTCGAGATTTTGTTTAATTGATGGTGGGCGGTGTGTTAGGTCAAAGTGACCCACTTTTCGTTTGATATAAAAAGAAATGAAAAGATAAATGGTAACTGTCAAATAGATTGCAGTCAATCCATGTGAAAAAATATGAAATTTACAAATCTAGAGGTTTCCACATAGCCTTCAATTAGCCCACTGTAGATACTCATGTGAGAGATCAAAAGTTCATAGTTCACAGAGACAAGACAAATTTTAAGCAAACTAAATGATAAAACGAAAACAAAAGCAACAAAGGCATAAAATCCACGAACTCGTTTACATTAGGATCAGGTTTATTAAGTTCTTTAGAAGGAAAACATCTTGTGCTCAACACCCGTCGTGGAATCCTTAAACTCTAATCCGGATTGACGAGAACAGGTCAATAGCTAGTTGAGATACAGATATTCCAAATGGATCAACCAATTTGTGATGGCAACCACAGAATTTTAGAAGTGACGATTCAACCTTAATTGTATTTTATTTTTCTATCTGCTCGGTTAATAAAAGTATTTAATTCAATTGCTGTCAATAACTTATCTGTTGTGTACTTTTAAGTCCATTTAACCGTGAGAGCTACATCGGTTTTTGTTTAGTAAAACATACTGCTGATTTCCAGTGAAGTTTAGATTCAACTGTCATTTGATGGATGGCTGTATCATGTACGATCATGTCACATCTCCTATTTTTAGATCTATAACGATACGACGCTTTTATGGATGTTGTCCTTGTCATCTGTTTGCTGGTGTCTATTCATTTTTTATGTTTGTCTAATTGACAATCATTCAACATTTCCTATCTCTTTAGACCGGCATATATGACTTTTTTACCTATCTTACCTGAAGCACCCAGCATAATTAAACATTACTTTCCAATTCCGTAGCGTTTTTATCTATTACTTTCAATTCAGTTATCGAATAGTTTGCTCATATGTAAACTAGACGTTTTCATGTTCTAAAAACCCGATTTAGACTGATCATACATTTTGGTTAATATAAGAGTTCGAATTAATCACCTGTGTTTTTCTTGGAGTTCTGTTTCTTAACCAGGAATTATCAACTTGTTATAATGTTAAAGTTTGAATTAACTATAATATACTGAACCGCAAAAGAAACGTCGTTTATTTTTTTTAATAATTAATAAAATAAAATATTCTTGGTAAGAGTCATTATGTGTGTTAAAAATGATCAAAGACACAACAGGTAACCTAAACAATCATTCAAAGGTTAGTTACGCTTCACTGATTTGGACGACAAGTTGTAATGTTTTTGAAATTCCCGCCTCCCGTGGTACACACTTTAGAACACGAAACTGAAAAATTTTAACGTGCATGCTTTTTTGCTTTATTACGGGTTTAAATACCGTGAAAATTTTAATGATTATCAGTACTGATTTGAAAGGGAAGCTATTCCACGTTTGAGTCGGCAGCAGTGGGAACAAGCCATTGGACGATTGCATGTTGGGCAAGCTGCCAGAGTGATTGCAAATGACTTCAACTGCAGTATTAGAATTATATACAATTGAACGTCTACGTCAACGAAACAATGCAACCAACAGCACAAATGACCGTCCGCGTAGTGGTAGACTACAGGTAAAAACGCCAAGACAGAACCGGTACATACTCCGCCAGCATTTTGAACGATAGATGTGCAAGAGCATCGGAAACAGCACGACATACTTCGGAACGCATCAGCGACCCGTCAGTGATGATACAGTACGTCGTCGGTTGAGATCTAACAACCTCAGAAGTCGTCGAACCTACAGAGGTCCTGTCCTTACACAAACCGTCAGACACGTCTCCAATGGACCATACACCGGCAAAACAGGCGAAATCGACAATGGCGGAATGTAATCTTCTCCGACAAAAGCAGATATTGCATTTCAACGACCGATGGACGAACTCGAGTTTAGCGAAGGCAGGGTTAGCGCTCTAATGACAACTGTGTGATGGAAACTGATCCGTGGGGCGGTCCAAGTATCATGGTGTGGGGCGGTATTGACCTCAATTCAAAACTTGGTCCTGTTGTCTTCCAAAATCTTGGTCCAGGCAGAGGAAATGGTGTAACCGCTGCTCGCTATCGTGATCAAGTCCTGACATCCCATGTTGTACGAAATTTCAACCGGCATACAAACAAGACATTCCAACAGGATAATGAGCGTGCACATATAGCAAGGGTAACTAGGGACTACTTGCAACAAAACAACATCACAGTTATGGACTGGCCAGCACTTAGACCCGATCTCAACCTTATTGAACATTTATGGGACCACATTCAGTTGATGCTTAAAAGACAGGAGTCAAGACCAACAACTGCTGCTGAACTTTCTGTGGCGTATCAGAGAGTGTGAGCTAGTATTCCTATGACCTTTATCAATCGTCTTATTAACTCTATGTACCGGAGATGTATGGCTGTGATTAATGCCAATGGTGGTCATACACGCTATTGACGGAAGTGCAGTCAGGACAACCAGAAGCTGCAATATTGCCTTCTTTGTTATTTTACTGGAGGTGTAAAACTCTTGGACAAATGTTAGATAAATAAAATAATATTTATATCAATTTAAAGTTCGTTATTTTTACTTCAAATGAAGTGGCTACTTAACAAAAATTCATGCGACGTTTCTTTTGCGGTTCAGTATATAAATTAAGTTAAACGTTAAGCATGCAATCAAGAATCAACTCAGTAATTTTGGCTGGTTTCCACAAGCAAATTAACAGATATTTTTTTCTTAATATACTACTTCCTTCAAGTCAGGAACTTTCCTTTTCCTGGTGGCACCTCAACGGATTTCTAGATTTAAAGTATGTCGCAAGGTTGACATAGATAAGACACATTTAAGTTATTTACGACCAGACGGACGATTTCTCATTCTTTGACGGGGAAGTTCCTTTGGCTCTTCCTTACGGTTTTGATATTTCTTAGCTTGTCAGTTATGCCCAAATTTGTGCGAGATTTTCAGATTTTAATTAACGCAAACTCTGTATAACTGACAAATTATTTAGTCAAGGATTTCGTTACCACAAATTGATTAAAACATTAATTAAATTCTTTCATAAATATAAACATTTGGATGTCTTGCGTATGCTTTCCTTGTTGTTTTGTCGCACCACATTCATAGGTTATGGAGAGGGTTGAGCGCGCACAAACCGGTGAAACCTCGCCACATAATGTGCCTGTCCCAAGCCAGGAACCTGTAGTACAGCGGTTATTGTTGTTAAAAGAGTCTTTTATTGTTATTCGTTCGCCATTTTTTTCAGTAGATAAAGTCGAATTTATAAATAGTTTGAAGATTTATATTTTTGGGGCCCTTTTACAGCTTCCGTTATGGTATGATCTTCGGTTCGTCATTGAAGGTCTTTCGACTGTCATTTGGTGGATGGCTGTCTCGAGGACAATCATGCAACGTCTTCAATTTTCAAAACAAGATACAAAACTTTGGGTATTTTACGGCCTATACGAAATTGTAGCGCGATAAAAAATGAAAGTCCAAGATGTTCATTTTTACCATTATTACAATAAAAATGACAAATTAACAGAATACAGTTGTATGTCGAATCTTCCATGACATGACATTACTGCTGTGATAAATTTGCCTGCAAAAACGAAAAATGATATCTACTCGCAACAATACATCATGTCCTGTGCTCTGTCTCTAAATAATTTATACGCTGACGCAGAAATTCATAACCCGGTAACCAAAAGCTATATTTTATATTGCCTATGTGGCCGAGGGGTCTTTGGCGATGGATACAGTGCAGGCGATGTAAACCAGAAATTCCACAGCAGCCCCGGAGCTATCGACAGTATTAAAAAAATCGTACCCCGGTTTGCTTAATAATACTATTTATAATATTCTATAATTTTTAGGTCACCTTGCCTAAGTGTTCATACTTTGGTGTTGATTGGTCATCTCACGTTGTGCCAAGTAGGGAATTTAAGGACCAAACCTTTGAGTCTTAGGGAGAGGGTCATGTTTTTTTACAAACAAAAAATATTCTGCTGCCCAACTTGAGGTTAAAAATTTAATGGACAAGCAGATGACAAAATTCTGAAGGAAGTTTCCCCACATAATGTTAATTTTAAAAAAACATAAACCCCCTCCCCCAGATTTAAATGGTCTCTTAGTATAACATAGAATAGATGATATGATCAAATACATTTTAGCAAATAATAGCCACTTTTATCCAGGTGAGCGATCACAGGCTCTCAAGAGCCTCTAGTTATGTCTTTGGTTTGAACCAGCCGGGGATCGAACCCACGACCTAGGTTTATGTCAACCACTAATGTCACATTTATGTTGGAATACGACATAACTTAAATTTAATTCTGATTCTACCAATATCTTTTTATTCAATACCAGGTAGGTACTTATATATGATCATATATGTTTGGTTTTTTTAAATAATTATTTGTAAAAAACAGACCGTCCTGAATATGCATGAAATATTTGCCACTGGACGTTAAACAACAATCAATCAATCAATGTAAAAAACAGAAAACAATGAATTATTTTTGTGATCATACATGAGCATCATGAAAATAAGAAAATTGGTTCTGTTAAAACATTTTTCGACTTGTTCACATCTCTGCGTTATATTGCATATAAATGTAGTCCCGGGCATGTAGTATTATACATTTATTGCATGTTGGTGAGGGGAAAATGATCTTCTTAGGTGAATAAATCTTCATATTCCCCGAACTGGCATGCAATTAATTGATTATTATACCGAAAAGGTATCATATATTGTATTTGGAGAAAATGATATTTATTCTCAGTGATCACATGTTCCTGTTAACCAATTAAAACAGCTGTTATATAGCTTTTACTACAAGAGGTGGAATATGAAATTTATTTTGGAGAATATGATATTTATTCTTTGCGGTCACATGTTCTAGTTAACCAATCAAAATAGGTCTTTTAAAAAAACATTGTTCTGAGGTATAGTAATAAAATTTGTTTATTTATCTAATTTTGATGTGTATTTTTCACTGAAATCAGTGTCAGTGTGAGCTTTCTGTATTATGCCATTAATTTTTTCTATATGTTACCGTTTTCGAAATAAAAGGGCTCACAAGGGTGCGTGAATGCATTTCAGCGAGTTCAATTTCTGTTTTTTCCTTACAGTCTGTATATTTTGATAAACCATATAAAAACATAATGACCACAACTTCTTGACATATTTTACAAGGCCTAATAAATGTCCAGCAGTAAATCTTCTGCATGCAGTTGTTTTCCACTTAGACACTATGTACGTACACTACTCAGCTATATATTATCTTCACAATGTCAGTTTATATTTCTTCTGCTTGTCCTATATAACCAAACTTCATTAAATTGTCTCTCAAAAATCAATAACAACTACAGCGACATGACTTATATGTACCAACATTAATTAGTACGCACTTAAGGAGCTCATTTTCAACTTTTCAAACCAGTATTTTATATTTTTTTCACTTTTTACTGCATCCAAGTTATAACTTTTATTTCTAAATCCGATAAAAGCAGTTTTCTTGTCTGGAAACTAGATGGTAGAAGGAAATATACGATTGTTATTTTTTGTTGTTGCTATAATTCGTTTTATAAATAAAAACGAGAGTAGGTTACAACATCTAGCGGTATATCGGGACGAGAGCAATGTGAATTAAAGTTCGGACAATATCTAAATCACTTATGGTAGCGCAAAGCTACATGTATAGATATAGCTATAAAATCTATTAAATTTTTTTCATTGTCTAAAATTCACAAATCATGTTATCAAAAATAGTTATAATATTAAACGACAACATTTTTCAATAATTCAGATAAGAGGAGACATATTGTATGAGCACCTATAAAAATTCGAAACTATGCAAAATTTACCGGAATCTTTCTTATATTGCATTATATAAGAATTGTGATGATTCCTTCAACGGAGTTTTACTAAACTGGAAAAAAGTGCGAGACCAAGTTTTAGAAAAGTACTTTAATACTATTTTTTTGAATTGGGTCTTTGTTATAATGTTGCTGATGGGAGGTTACTTCTTGAAATCCGTATGCAGCATAAGGAATTTACACAATAGTGAGACAAAGGTAGTACTCATGTATTTTGCAAAAAAATTTCAAATAACAAACACATTCCTTAGGCCACTCCAAATTGATAAATAGTTCTTCGGATTCGCTGGCTCCTCATGCTATGGGTTCAAAATTTCAAAAACTTTTCTCGCTCCATTTTTTTCATTTTTTAAAGAAAATTTTAACTTTTTCCAGAGTATCGAAAATTTAAATTTGCTCGCTCGCTCCTAAAAATTGCAAAAGTTAAAAAAAGCTTTAAACGGTTGTGTTCGCACCAGTTTTTGAGGTTCCTTTCCAATATTTTGCCATTGCAAGAAACAAATTTAAATAAAAAATATCGCTTGCTCGCGCCCATTTTTATCACTAAAGATCCAAAGAACTAGAAATAAATTTGGAGTGGCCTTATTATGAGAAAAAAATGAAATAAAAAACAGTTTTGAGAACAGCCTTATCTTGAACAACAGAATAAAAGATGTGCGATTGTGTAATAATTCCTTCCTTACAATGACAAAATAGTTCGGAAATGAAATCAAAGTACCGAAGTACATTTTACTCGAGGGACCCATCATTTAAAAAATAACCTTTATTATTTACCATTGTAAGTATTAAGTATGCTGCAAAATCTGTTTAGCTTCCTAATAATTATATCTAATTTGAAATGATTTTCCGATTAATATTATCTGCCACTTGTCTGCTTATCATCAAACGTACAAAAGAGAGTTGAATAAATACATATAATACTCGGTGGAATTGTGCATTATCATTAAATCATATCGTAAATCCCTCTTAAGAAAACAAAACAGTGGAAATATCTGTTGTGTATAACAGCAATAAGATAGAAAAATTTGAAAAATTGAACAATATCGTCATTATATAGCAGACTTATAATCTATGCTGTAAACACATTTTTTCCTTGGTCATTTTTTCCTCAGAGAATGCACCAATTCGTAATGTTGTTCGATAAAATGGCCCTCATCTTCAAGCTTGACTATCTACCTATAAAATCCCTTTTCATGCAATAAATATGTCATTACGCCAGTGTAGGTCCAGTGTAGCATACCCATGTGAGAGATCAAAAGTGCATAGTCCAATGAGACAAGACAAATTTGAAACAAACTAAAGGATAAAAAGAAAAATAAGGAACATGCAAAGGCTTGCAATCCACGAACTCCTCTACAGAACAGGAATGGGATTAGGTGCTCTAGAGGGGTAAGAATCCCCTGTCTTGCGTGCAACACCCGTCGTGGAATCCTTCAAGTCTTATCCGGGTTAACGTCAATCCGACATGAGGTCAACTCATTTTGTATTACCGGTAACAGGTCCATAACTAGATGAGATACATTGATACCATATGGATCTTTAGCATTCTGTTTTCCACGTCATTACCTAAATAGCGATTTATGGTTTCTTTTCATATTCGACTGGTTTATGATATTTTTTGAAGGAAATTTAATTGATATACGATTATCATTTTTGTTGTTGCTATAATTCTTTTTATGAATAAAAACGGCAGTAGGTTACAAGGTCCAGTGGAATATAGGGACGAGAGAATCACTTCTGGTAGCGCAAAGCTATGGATGTAGCTATACTAAAATCTATTAAAATAATTTTTCCTTGTCTATAATTCAGAAATCATGCGAGCAAAAATATTAAAAATATTAAACGTAAACATTTTCCAATATTTCAAAAGTGTGGAGAAATATTATATGAGCACGTATAAAAAAAATCGAAATAAACAAAATTTACCGGAATCTTTCTTATAATTATTGCATTATAAAGGTATTGTGATGATTCCTTCAAAGAAGTATTACTTAACTGGTAAAAAGTGCGAGAACCAGTTTAAGAAACGTACATTTATACTATTTTTGGATTTAGGTCTTTGTTATTATGTTGCTGATGGGAGGTTACTTCTTGAAATCCGTAAGCAGCACAAGAAATTTACGCAATAGTGAGACAATGGTGGTAGTCATGTATTTTGTAAAATTTCCCGAATATCAAACCCATTCCTTATCATGAGAAAATAGATTTTAAATTAAAAAAAAACAGTTTTGAGAACAGCCCTATGTTGAACAGCAGAATAAAAGTTTTGCGGTTATATAATAATGTCTTCCTTACAATGACAAAAATAGTTCTTAAATGAAATCAAAGTACCGAAGTACTTTTTACTCGAGGGACACATCATTAAAAAATAACCTAAATTATTTACCATTGTAAGTATTAAGGATGCTGCAAAGTCTGTTTAGCTTCCTAATAGTTATATCTAATTTAAAATGATTTTCCGATTGATATTATCTGCCATTTGTCTGCAATTCATCAAAAGTACAAAAAAGAGTTGAATAAATATATATAATACTCAATGGTGTGGTGCATTATCATTAAATCATATCATAAATCCAAAATTCAAAACTAAGAAAAACAAATCAGAGGAAATATTTGAAAAGTTTATAAACTGCAATAAGATGAGAAAATAAAGAAATGAACAAATTTCGTTATCGTGTAGCTGACTTATAATCTATGCTCTTAACACTTAATGTTTTTCTTGGTCACTTTTTTGTCATGGAATGCACCAATTTGTAATTTCGTTCGATGGAAGGGCCCCATCTTCACGCTTCAATATCAAATAGAATAGACTGGGAGTAACATATTAACAAATTATTAGTTATCAGTTAGTATATAACTCCCAGGAATAATGAATATTCATGGCTGTCCGAAGATTAATCCGCAGAAGAAAATAACTTTTTTGCTAAGTTGTTTATGCTACAAATAACATAAAAAGACAAAAAATAGTAAGAATATCACTTGTGGATATTTCTGATACATTATGGGCGTTAATTTTGCCAGTCTCAAACGATTTAAATCGGAGACAGACGAGAACGATGGTAATTAGGCAAAAATTCGTTTGCGATATCCGCTTTTTCTGTGATCGCCCACAGGGGCACCTCTAGAAAAAACAGTTGTGTGATAGTATGATAATTTTTTGTGATGACCAGCACCAGTCATGATAGTACTTTATACTTTTATAGAATTCTGGCATTAGTATTACAGTTAACACAATAAAGTCTAATATGTTATAAAATCCATCAGGAATGGAAGCATCGTCGACGCCTTTGTATCTGTTTGTATTAGGGACTGCAGTAAATATTGCGATTTTTTTTTGGGTACTATCATGGTCATATGTTCACCTACGGTATCGGGATATAGAAACAAGCACTAATATTTTGTTATCCTGGGTTTTTCAAAACGTCTTATTGTTGCTTATGACATGTGTCTTTTCGTAAGTCCATCTTTATTTTTGGGTGATGCGTTATAACCTGATTACAGTTTTCGTTTGTAAAAACGACAATATTTTTCAAAAGACTAGTCAATGTTTCGTTTTAATATAGCAAAACTGTGTTTTTTCTTCCAGGTACCTATACCTTTCAATTGACAATGTTCGATAACAAAACTTTATTTCCAAGTATTTTGATAATACAATTTTACCAATGTTGAAATACCCCCACGACGCTTCAGTCCTAAGTTTTTTTATGGGAGCGCAATAAATAGGTATCTATGGCACGCCAAAAGCACAAAATTGAGATAATATACCAATATCTCAGATAATGGTATCTTATCTGAATTTAGGTGGTTTTGGCGCACATTATCTGACATAAATTATCCGGTTTCCTCATTACCTCCAGATAAGTAGATATACATTTTTGGTGTTGTTAGCTTCGAAGAAGCAACAAACACCCTAGCCACCGGTCAGGTTGTAAAACCTATAAATAACA
>JAULBM010013615.1:0-11590 GCA_032357055.1 Geukensia granosissima
CTCGGGCCAATACTGCTAACCTCGAATCTATACCAGGGCCAATACAGAAACAGCCAGTTAGTAATACTATAATATTTTATCCTCAATGTTCATAAGTAAAATAACTTTTTGAATAGCAAATCATAGATAATCATACCCCATCTCTGATTTCTACAATTGCATAAAATTTGCATGTCTTGTTAATACCAATATTTGTACAAATGATTAGCTGGGAGTTTGATGCTCAACAAGTCCGTCTGTGTACATCATTTATACTTAACCTTGCTTCAGTATTAAAAATATTACAATTTATCTGTAGATTTAATCCATTGCCTCTTAAATCACAAAGTATAAAACTTATAATATTGCAACATTGCTCTATAAAAGTGATGCCATTAATGTTGAAAATTGATATTTAAGCATTTTAACAGTTTTAACATAGAATAAAATGGTTAATTGCACAAATACTGATGAAAATTATTCTATTGGGGTGAAAGCCCTATAATATAAGATACATCTGATCCCAGTAATATATATATTCTCTTTTTACAGCAGCATGTTACTCCAGCAGATAAGGCAGCAAAAGAAACACCATCAAATTGGCTATTTGAAAGTACAAACGCAAAGGTATATTAAAACAAAAAAGGAGCAGTCTGTAATAAGCAATGAGAATTTAATAATATTGTAACATGATAGCAATGATAAAAAAATGTGTATTAAGTACAAGAACCCATTGGTAAATCAGAACAAACTAGGGGGAAATGTTTTGGAATACTAAAAAATATGTCTCCACTTCACATAAAATCTATATTATTACTATTTCAGTTATACTGTGCCATAATCATGAAAAGAAATGCACTAGAGGTTGCAGAAGAAGAATTTTGACAAAAAATATGTCTCGCTTCGTTCGAAGGGGATACATAATAACAACTGTTTTGAATAATTTTGAATCTAATAATGTTAATATGCAAAAATGAACAATGGTTTCAAGATAATAATTGATTGATTGATTGTGTTAAACATGTGTTAAGTGTGAAATCATGAAAGCATGCAGATATCTTTGCTAAAGTTCATGTAAAATAAATGAGATCAATATTATCTAATTATAATTTAATGTTATTTTTTAGACATCAATAGCCACGACATTGGTCAGCAATATGTGTGGTTTTATTGACACTCCCTTTAATCTGAAGAAAGGAAGTGCATCTATCGGTGTGGAAAAATTGATGTTAATGGTAAGCGCTATTCTAATTTTAATTCTCACTATGAAGGGATCACTAAATAAAGAATATACTAGAAAAAACTTACTTAATAAAATTATACATGCAGCTGTATAAAAAACAAGTGTTGAAAAAAATTTCTTGATGGCCAATTGGTTTTCAGAATAACAAATGTGAAAAAAACCAAGATCTAACTGTAAATGGACTTGAATGAACAAACTTACTTAGTCACTCATCTACTTATATGGATAATTGACTTTGTACATGTAGGTCAAAGGCAAATGACACATAGCTGACTGGCTTGTATTCATCAAGATTTAACTAAAGACAAAATTCTTTTTTGACCAACAAACTGTTTCATTATCAAAGTTATAAATAACTATTCCAGAAATGTAGATGGGGTTGGCTATGTGGAATAAAAATCCAGGTTTAAGGTTTAGATTCCAGGTCAGTTTGGCAACAGGAAACTGACAAACTTTGTATACATCTGAACAATGACATTTCTTATTTCAGTATGAAGCACAAGTGAAACCAAAACTTGAAGAAGTCATAGAAATGACAGATGGCTCTATTGAGTAAGTCAGAATAATATTCTGTAAATTTGGTAAAAAGTCATTCTAATGCAATACTTTTATTTGATTGGCTTGCATAAAATTGACAATCTATTTGATGTAACTAATATGAACTCATATAAAAAGACACCAAATTGCAGCCATTTTGGAACAATAGACTTTGTTGCCTGTTGAATGTAATAAAATACACAAAATATTTTATAGATTCAATGAAAAAATTACATTTAGAACAATTTTATCCAGATTTGAAGCATACACGAAGCCTTTAAATGTCTGTAGATCACATTTCACATTGGAAGGGTTCAAATGACGTCTCGCTGTTTCTATGACATTTATCAACTGAAAACTTCCACAACGTCTCACAGAATTTTTTTTTACTGGTTTTTGATTTGTAAAAAAGTTCTTGAATTACAATTGGATTAGAATGGAGATAACAGCATTGTTTTTCAACTTTCTCTAGACTAAAATCTTGATGTAACTGAAGCAAATATCCGTTTACCTGGCTCCACTATGCATCGGCAGGTAAACTCAATTTGCGACAGTAAAATCACGATTTATGTCCTCAAAGCTTAAAATACCATATAGTTATCTCCTAATTTTCATATCTGGCCAACCATTATAATATCATTACTGCTAGGACAAATGAATATAATGGCCAACCATGTTAAAAATGCATGAATTACTGCATGAATTGTTTTCTACTTGTAACACAAGGTAATGATTACACATACCTTACAGTTTTATTTTTTGAACAACAAATTCTGTTACAGATACCACAAGCCTCACTGGAGACATCTAAGGTGGATAAAAGGAATTTCTCTAGGACATCATCTGGAAATGAGAAATAATCAGGATGGTTTAGAGGAGAGAGAAAAACTGTTTAATAATGAGGTACATGCTTAGCAATCAATATAGAATATAGGACATTTTGTATCTTGTACTAACTTTATAACGGAAAATATTCAGTGAGCCCGTAGGTTATTTTAAATAAAAAAATAGTCTCGAGCTTAAAATGTCACAATTTACATCATTTAACACAAGATCTACTCCATTTTAACGTATGACATTAAGACGTCGTTTGGTTTTATGAATGGCGTCGGATCTATTTTATTCATAAAGAGACGTGCATGAAGACAAAGAACGTGACGTAAATGCTTGACATGACGTATCCTTCGCAACAAGCCGATAATTTTTTTATCTGTACTAGTAGACCTGTACAGGAATTATCGGTCGGTACAGATCAAAGGGAAATGCCGCAAATTATCGATAAAAGTCTCATATCTTTCAAGATATCCAATCATTTTCAATCAAGGTGATCCCCTGCACTGCGAACAAAAAATAAACAATCATAATCATCATACTGAAAAAGCTGAATTAATTATGCTGATTCAAGACTCCTTTTGAATTTTTAAGAACACAGGGTGCTTAATACAAGAATATGGGGTCCCTTTTGATTTAGGAGTTAACAGAATTGTATTTGAAGATTTGCCAGCATCAATTGCTGATTTGATGGTCGCAAATGGAGTAAACGGTCCTTTGCCACCATCAAATCAAAATTAATGCTGGCAAATCTTCAAATACTGTTAATTCCATTCTAATGCAAATAAATAATTTACGTTCTATCAGAATTTTTAAAATCGGCAGAATAAATATCTGCACTTGCACAGTTTCTCTGACTGCATCAAACATTGAATTGATGTCATAAAAATTTCAACATCATCCAATCAAAATCAACATTTCAAACCGGGTTACATAGAATGGCACTCAGTATATCATGTAAGGCCATATTGCCACTTTGGTTAAATATATGAAATATTTGTACAGCTGCTTTTGTAAGTTCTGTTTGATTACATATATGATATGTAGTAATGATCTATAATAACTTTACAGTCCTGGAAAGAACTAAATGCATTGGTGCTGGAGTCATTTGCAACATTCAAAAAGAAAACAGAAATGTAAGTTTATGTGACATTTCTATACAGATACAGATATTTTTATTAACTAATCACAGTGCCCATAAAGAGCTGAGGAATTAAACAGTGAATTTACATAGATAATTGATATGATTTGAAAATTTACATAGATAATTGATATGATTTGAAAAAAACAATACAATTCACAGACAAACTTATTTCAAAACAGCATATAAAATTTTATATGTTTTATGTTCATCCCTATTGGAAACACTTTGAGCTAGCTTTTGCAAGATTCTAAGTCTTTGGGCTTATTGAGTTAAGTGCAGCAGTGGGGTTTTGGTGTTAGCCTATCTGTTTCCTGTTTTTTCACTGATCCTAAGGTTAAAGGGGGAGGGTTGAGCACTCACAAACCGGTTTAACCCCGCCACATACTAATGTGCCTGTCCCAAGCCAGGAACCTGTAGCCCAGTGGCTGTTGTTGGTTTGTTAGTCATATATAGTTTAACAATCTGTACTTGGGAGCCTTTTTTATGGAGTCTTGTTCATTGTTGAAGGCCATAATGGGACCTGTAGAAGTTGGAATGGTGGGTGGCTGTCACATGGGCAATCACAGTGAGACCTATGACAGGCACAGGACTGTCAAGTTTTCATGAAGAGAATGCCTGAGATTTGGTAAAATTCAAAGATCAAAGGGAAAATACAAAAGACCAAAGGAATTTGCCGATAATTAAATTGAGATCAAATTGCGTGAGTCTCACGCTAATTCCGTGAGACTTGACAGGTCTGCTGGCATTAAACAATATCCTTCAAAAGAATCAATGTGTTTATAAGGCCAGTAGTGTTTTTAAATGCAATAGTCACATCATGTATTTCTGATTATCTTGGCATATAACCATATTATCCTTACCAGACAGTTGATCAGGTTCCAATCCAGACTTGACATCTAAACCACATATTACGAAATAATCCGCAAATCTGGTAAATGGTGCTTGTTGCAAAGTCATGTTTCATGATTTTATCTTTCTCCCAGTGTACTAAACCATTTGTAACCCATTAAAAAGACCGTTTTGTCATGGTTTTCTCTTTAATTCGTTTTCAGGTCAATGTTCTGTTTTTTATCAAACCACTTCCTGTGTCGGTGTTTGGAGAAGTCGCCTCATGGAGAATTCGCCCTCAGAGAAGTCGCCCCAAAAGACAAACATTTTAGGAGAAGTCGCCCAAATGAAAGAAATCTTTGGAGAGGTCGCCCCAAATGAAAAATATTATTGGAGAAGTCGCACCCAATATAGTTCAACGTGAAGACTACTTGATACACATTATTGTTGGAGAACTCGCCCCATATGGAATGATCATGTTTCTTCTTTCTTCTTTGTGTTACGGAAAACCATCAACATACTGATGTTTACTTTCCGGCGCACGCCTGGTTTATACAGTTCTTTCAAAAAAAAGGATTATTTTTGACTTAATTTTAATTCATTTATATATATATATATGCCATATTTTACCCTCGATCATAAAGAAACCAGGGACTATTTATTTAAGGTTTCCATGTAAGAATTTCAGCACATTTTTTGTTTGTTTGAGTATGTTCCTTTTTATTGTAATTTATTTCAGTTTATGTGTTTGTCCTTATAAACTGTTCTCTTGACATTTTGAGTAATTGAAGCTTATGAAAACAAATCTTTGATTTTATACGATAGCTTGGTACAAAGTAGAGCATCGAAGTAATTAACTAAAAAAACTAAGGTAATTTCAATCAAAGTCTTTTGAACTTTAACTTTCTTATAATTACTATATAATTTAGTTCTTTTATCTAAATATATTATTATATAATTAAAACATAATTGTCCATTTCCAAAATTAAACATACATTAATCAATTAATTATCACACAGACTACATCTTCCAGCATACTTAAATAATTTTTATAATAGATCTTGGTCTCCATTTGGAGCAAGTTCTCGTATAACATTTTTTTCTTTTGGGGCGACTTCTCTGAACAATATGTTCATTTGAGGCGACTTCTCCAAGGGCGAATTCTCCGTGGGGCGACTTCTCCGAGGGCGACTTCTCCGTAGAACGTTTCCCTCAACCCACCCCACTTTCGTAATTCTTGATATTTGTTGAACTTGTTTTCGTCCTGAATTTGCATAAAATTTTTACCACTGAACGTTATGCAACCAACAAGCAATTAAATTAGACATTCATTATATTGGCACAAAGGAGCTAAATTTTTAATATAAATTTTATCAGTCCTGCATACATGCGGTCTATAATAATCAAACAAAGTATTGATTGACTGAATGTTGCTTAACGTCCAGTGGCAAGTATTTCATGCATATTCAGGACGAACATGACGAAAGCATATTAATGAATGATAATGATGAACCTTTCTTTGTACTAGACCGACACGCTGAGCCGGATTTTTGACGTGCTAGCTCACTAAAGCAATAATCCGCAGGAAGACATGCCACTTTACCCAGACACATTATTCTGACTCTGGACCGACCAGTCTTTGCTTACTTCTTAATGCTCCGTGCTTAGCGGAGAAGCAGCAAATACCAATTTGACTTGGCCAGGCATCAAACCCACGACCTTCCGCACTTGAGGCGAGCATGCTAACCATTACACCACCAAAGCGGTCACACAAAGTAAAATCAAACATCGTTAAGATGTGAAATTTAAAAACACAAATGTAAAATCGTAAAATCTTTTAATTTTCGAGAATCAGACAACTCAGTTTAAACGTTTCATATACTTTTACAGGCATATTTACACATTCTTCCTGTTGCAAATGGCAATTTAACAAACAAAATCGATTATTCAAACTGTGTTTGAAGATGGGTTTAATGATATCATGTGTATATAGAAAACTTTTTAAAAATTCGACAAAAATTTTAGAATTGTATCAATTGATAAGTGAGTGTTTAATTTTTGATGTTAATTGAACAGTGCAGCTACTACAGCATTTAAGGGTTTCTGGTGAAAATAATGAAAACCAATTAACAGACTAAAAAACTAAAAAATGTATATTCAATTAAAAAAGTTTGGATTATTGACCTCGTTCATAGCAAAATCCAAACTGACAATACAGAGAATTAATGTATAGTATTAAAGGTTCCTGTTGAATATTTTAGTCCTCCATTTTGATTGATTGAATGATGCTTAATGTCCAGAGGCAAATATTTCATGCAAATTGAAGACGAGACCATATTAATGATGGGTGATGATGAATGAAGCCTGCCGTTTGTACTAGACCGACACTGTAAGCCGCATTTTTAACTTGCTTGCTCACGAAAAGAACTTTACCCAGACACATTATTCTGACTCTGGGCCGACCAGTCGTTTCCCTTACTCCTAAATGCTGCGGGCTTAGCGGAGAAGCAGAAAATACCAATTTTAATTTGTTTGGTTTGACCAGGCCTTGGATCGAACCCACGACCTTCTTAACCTAAATGGATACATTTTGGAGTATACTAAAGAAACAGGTCACGTTAACCAAAAAAAAAAGAATGAATACCTATATATAACGAGCAACATAATTTTTTTAAATGTCTGTATTGAGTAATAAATCAAATTTATGTGTCCAAAGACAGAAGACACCAGCGCCAACATTGCCATAACATAATACGACTGCAAATTTTTACAGTCATATAAAAATTGACAATGCAATTAAGAGGGTCACCCACAGGCGATTTAGTAAACTAAGTTTCAAACAGGCTTAGTTTTCTCAATGTGAAAAAGTAAATAGCCACATGTACCTGTAACCCTATATTCAACTTTATTGAGCAATGTAGTTTTATTTGGATGTGACTGGCTAAGCTAAAAACACTATTGGGATTAATGGAAATCCAACAAAGTGCTTTCAGGGGATATAATGTATATTAATGTTTATGATAAAAATGGCAGTGATGGCTGAGTGATGATAATAGCCCAATCATTATATAACATTTTAAAAAAAATTGCACCAATGACAGTGAACAAAATTCACTTTTTTTCACACTCCTTAAAATATTTTAAAGCTCTCTTCCTCTTAATTTCCTCAATTTGCTTGGTCTTCTCCATTAAAAATGCACTGTAGCTCCATTCTATTGGCAAAACAAAGTCTTCTGTAAAACAGGTTTCAATATTTTCAGACAGTTCATACATCAGTTCATTTTCATACACTTCTAATTTTTCTTTGGCTTGCTCAAAAAAGCTAGATTTGTAAGAAACCATTTCTTCAGTTAACCCGGTGCACAAAATTTCATAATTCACAGCAAGCCAAGCAAATACAATTGCTTCAATCCTAAACTGTCCTGAAGCAGATAAAGTAAGGGGCACTGGTGAACTTTCAAGAAGAACATAAAACATTAAAAGCATAAAGGAACTTCCAACTCCAATACATGGGGTAAAAAAATTTCCTCTTTCTGGGTGGCTTATCTTCTGGAGAAATGAAAAAACAATGGTTTCTGCAACAAGCTGTGGATTCCTTGATATATAGGCCTTGATATATTCCTTGATATATAGTCCTTGATATATGTCTTTTACTTCTATCCAAAATTTCCCACCAGGACTGTCAGTTTCATCTTCCAATGTATCGATAATCAAGCTGTTTCCCAAGATGATATCAACACTACCATGCCATACTTGCAGGTTTTCTAACATGAAAATCAAAGAAAAAAAATCAACATTATACGAATTAATATGAACATCTAAAATCTTGTTTTCCTGCCAATACAAGTAATTACACTGTTTGCTCATGTGCAGAGCAAACATGGCTGGAGAGTTCAAACAATACATCCAACTGACTAAGCCTTCATTTTTAGTTTTGGTCTCTCTTGAGAGTCCAAAAACTTTTGTTTTACAAGCGATACTAAGTTCAAAGCCCCTGCATTTTATAACAGCCTCTGTTTGTAATCCTCTGCCAATTCCTTACTCACAAATTAAGTCCTACTAGGCCAAAGCCCGTGGGGCATGGCTATGTGTTTAGTATGGCAGACGGTACTATTGGGGAATGGTTGAAACTGGTCCCTTTTTTGTTAGGGGACGAACAGTTGATTCTGAGGGGGACTGGCAGTTTTTTTTAAATAAATATCCTGGCCGTCAAACACCTTAAAATAAATATTCAGGCCTGGGTCCCTAAGAAATTAAATAAATAATCCTGCATCCATTAGATTCAAATAGGCTATATCTTAAAATAAATGATCTGTGCTGAAGTTGGATGAAAATAAATATTGTCGCCCGCAAAAGATTGGCAATAAATATTCTGGCTCGACATAAACTGCCAGGTAATTTGCCCAGTAATATCAGTGCAGTTTTTAGAATCGACTTTTTATATATTTAAGTAATGACCATCTGTTTTACCCCGGGGCGACCGGGGGTAAACAAATATCCCGTTCCTTTCTACGCATGCAGGTAAAACCCCTTCTGAAGGGTGGTCTGCTGGTTCGAGCGGAATATATATACTCGATCTCTCCTTTGCAATAGTTGTGCCGGGGAATGAACTCCTACTTCCCAAGCACAACACAACATATATAGAAAATGCATTAGATATCAATGAGACTTCAACATTTATTAATTTTATGCACGCGATAGTTGAAAGATGGAATCCTTCAGTCTGTGAGGATCTCTTAATGATAAATTTGATATGAATAATAAACAACATGCCAAATAAGATACCTTATGTATATAAATATACATTTCAGTTCCTTTTTTTCGGCATTAAACATAATTTTTCGTTTACATTATGATAATACGTCTTTTGTTCAACTTAATATTCTGTTTAAATAGTACACCTTTAGAAACATTGACTTAATAGTCTCTCCAGTTATACTTAAATGTGAATAAACAAAATCACATAAGAGTAAGAAATGTTGTATCTTTCGCAACTTTATATATATCAAAAATACTTTATTGGAAGACTGACCGTGCATCTTTTACTTATAATTCCAGTGAAATAGGCAAGTATTGACAAAAAGAGCCAAAATGACTTAACACAAATGGAACTATTTTTTAAGTGTATTAATAAGGTAACTTGACATCAATTAAACGTTAATGATGTGTAAACTAATTTTTTTGCCATGAAACTGAGCAAACGACGTGCATTGGACAAAACCCAATTTTTTTTTACTTAACATGATTTTTAAAATACAATTAATTGCTTTTTTTTGTCTTTTCAACTTACAGTCAGAAATAGCAAATAGATTTTCATCAAGTCTGTACATCTTGATTCATTATTGTCTTCGTATTCAGTATCGACACCAAGAGTTGCACTCAGGGCAAATTATTAATTAGGTATCTTTTTTGTCTTATTGACATACCACTTTCTCAGGTTAAGAAGGATGGGGTACCAACAATCATGTTTTACACCGCCATTCACTTCATCGGTCTTTTCCAAGCCAGGAACGGTAAGTCGTTCGTTGTTTTAATGCTTACTGTTACCCGTTATACGTTTGAAGCTATAATTTTTTAGTTATTGTTATATATTAAAAATTTCTAATTGCATTCTTGTGTGTTTTCATATCTTGCTTTACGGTATGAATCTGTGTCCATTGTTTAAAACGGAAAATAACCAGAGGATGTTGAATTACTTGTAAATTTGACATTATTGGATGGATGTTTCATTGGCAATAATTATTTTTTTATCATCGAATTATTCAAATGATCATTATTATTCGAGATGCATAACTTAAGTGCGCTCTTTGGAGAAATTACATTAATTACGACAATTATGTAATTGCATTGCGTTAATTTGTCTTCAGATAAAGGGAAACGTGACATGACTGTCCTTTGTTTGCGTTCTTTGGCTAATAAAGTGCATTTTGTCACTGTGTGTAATCACATTCAGACAATATGGTGTTGAAACGAACAAAACAAATTAAACTCATTCTCTCAAACAATAAACATGAAAATTAAATGGGCTTTTAAAATACCGATAACCAGTAACCTGTACTCTTGTCTATAAGGTGTAAAATGTGTTTTACAACTTGCACTCTGTTTTTGTAACAAATTGCTTAATTGAGACAATATTACATTAAATATTATCACTAAAATGTACTTTAATACGAACAAAATGAATGGTCACAAATTTGGACCTTCACGTTCTTAAACTGTTTTACCAAATTATACATGTTTTATGTAGAACAATTGCGTTATTACGGAATTAGTTTCTGCATATCAAATCAATTTAGTTGAAATGCGTTGATTTCATTACAGCGTCCTAGGCTAGTGTGATGTGCAAGATTCCATTTAATACCCTTCTTTTTATTTATCGTTTTTTTTCTGTAGAATTAGCATGTTTATTTACTAAAATATAGTGCTTCTGCAATTTGATTGTGCAATTATCGTGATAATGCCTTCCAAACATTACAGGTTTTGCCATGTTCTGTCTCTTTGTTGGACCGTGGATGAATGGTTGCTGGAATATATAAACGGTTGAAGTGCTACACCTACTTGTTGGGCATAAGGCATGGGCTTTGGCGCATTGTTAAATACCTAACGGTCTGCCTTGTAGTTTTGGTAATTCGAGTATTACACGCTCACGTGTAATTATGAGCAATGAAGTGGCTAACACTATTAGACACAATAGCTGGCCCAACGAGATCCCTATACTGCGGATAAGGGAAAACCACTCGTTAGGGCGGCTGCTAGGTTATAATACAGAAAGCCTGGTCGTGGACTATAGTTTGGTGATGTGTGTAGAGATTGTCACGCTCCATGCACGTAAAAGATCTTTTTTTTTTGTAGATAACAAGAAAGAAGACCACTTCTTCATCAAAACGCTCATTTTTTGTCCCTGTAATGTCCCATTTCACCACCACTTTTGACTGAAGTTTGCTCTTATAATATAGTAATAAAGGCTGTTTGGAAGGAAATTATTGATGTGTAAACTTGGCCGAATCACTCACAAACTGAATAAAGTC